>JAIPRK010000687.1:0-57928 GCA_025469195.1 Chaitophorus viminalis
AATATTTTCATATTATGCTATTTTTAATTTGTATTAATTTATGTTATTATTAATCCCAAGTGTCATAAAATGTATGATTACATATTTCTGGGAGTATAATTTTATGTTATATGAGGTTTAATTGTGATAGGTTATAGTATATAATATAAATATGAAATTTATAACTACGTATATATAGCCATATAGGGGGGGGGCAAGGCCCTACGTTTAATTATCAATCGTATTTAAGCGTATACTCACTAAAAAAATTACGACTACATCACTGCTAGGGATATATTATAGCACCTTTTAAATTTATATAATTCCAAATCACATAACATATACCTATATATTATAACATTTATATGTAATACAAGCAACGGTAATATAATTAATTTATAAGAAATTCAAATTTTACTGCACTAAGGGAAAACTACAAGACATTAGGATAAGACAAGATTAATGAAATTCATTAGAAACTATACAGCACAATTAATACCTATGAATGAAGTATTTATAATAACTTACTATTATTCTTATTATGTGCTGTGTATATACAACTGTATGTCTGTACTGTATAGGCATGTATTATATCATATTTAAAAATTTGAGATGAAGACATTTAAAGTTTTAATTATTTAATACCTACTCATTAGGTAGTATATTTATTATATATGTAGATAATTAAAGATCACATACCTACATGATTTAAAAGTAATTATAATTAAAACGGTCAAAACAATTGACTACCATGACAATCAGAATATTAAACTATACAATAAAAGCACAGGAAATTATTAAAATTGTGTACGTTAAAGGTTTACTGTTAATATGTTTGTTTTTATATCCATATATACAACTGCCATAGAAAAAGTGTATAATAAATGCATAAAAAAATATAATATATAGATATTTATCCATTGTAATAGCTATTATATGATACATATGGTAATTTTCATCATTAATAACTGTAGTAGTATTTATAATTTTTGAATACATTTCATTTAAAAAGTAGTATATTGTATATAATAGTGTTTATGACCCTAATGACCATGTCTTTATATATGTATTGAAATACCAATACAATGTGTTTAAATATTTATTTGAAAAAATGTGTTAATACACCTACATTGCACCTAAATTAATATATAATTTTTCATTTTTATTATATCTTCTTATGCAATAACATTCAAGTTTTTAATTATTCACATTTCACCTTGCACAACAGTGCTATTCTCTTAGACTGATAAGTACTTTCCGGAATTACAGTCCACTGATTGCGTTAACTGCTATTGATTTGTAACCTGAACGACTTTCAGCTAGACACTACAACTTATATTTCTACCCCCTGATTTCGATATGGACTAAAAAACCGGACATACGCGTAGGCCACAGTGACAGGGTTCACCAACCTGGCTGGCTTACTCGCAGAACAATGGTTTTCTCTTGGATCGAAATGTACTTAACGTAAATCAATTACACATGAAACGATCAAAGGCTGGACTTTAGAACTTAAATATAGGTACCAAATTTGTGATTTTCAAACTGGGACTCGGAACGACAAACGTCAAATAACCGGACCATCTGCGACTGATGGCTAGGCATTAAAACCAACTCATATTTTATTATCCCGATTTCGATACAGACAATAGAACCAGACATACGAATGGGGCACAGTGACTGGGTCCATGAACCGACGTAGTCGGATTGCCTACCTGACCGACCTAATCGCTAAACAATGGTTTTCTCTTGGATTGAAATGTACTTATCTTATTAATCAATTCCACATGTATCGACCAACGGCTAGACTTAAAAACGTAATACCAAACCTGTGATTTTTAAACTGGGGTTCGGAACGACAGACGTCAAATAACCGGATCTCCTGTGACTGTGTCTATCCGCCGTAGGGGGAATGACCAATATCCTCTATCTGTGACCTGTCTTCCCGCCGTAGGCGAGATGACAAACTTCCAAATCGATTCCCCCGGTGGAGCGAGGGGCGGGTTTGGGGCGCAGCCCCAACTAGACGAAGTCACAAGCGTCTAGGGACAAAGAACCGAATGGAATCAAAATGGCGGATTTTTATCAGCAATTTACATTTAAATAAGAAAAAAACACAATACGATAATTGACTATCATAAATCATAATTAATTTTTTTTATTTGTGCGTTGTGCACTTCTATCTTTTACGCAGTTCTTTTATTTTCGATGTGATTTTTCCTTGATAGATCACTATTAATCTATCTCATAGACCAATCAACTAATCTATCTATAGAAAATCAAGAATATCAAGATAATATGTGATTTTGTCAGTTTTACTCAGTAGATATATAATTTATAGAGTATAGTTCATAATAAATAGTCATGTATAAATAAAATAATATGTTAAACTGGAGGTCAAAGTTTTTTTAGCTGTTATTGTAAAGGTAAATGTAAAACTAAAAAATGTGCTTGTTTTAAAAGGTACTCTCAAATTTTATTCTCGTTGCCATAATTCACAAGCTTGTTTAAATAAATAATAGTTTGTATTAAAATACTTATATTTGTAAAATAGTTAATAGATCGTTTTCTTTATTTTCTTTTTGACAATAACAAAAACTGATAAACAGCTTATAAAACAAATAATACCTAAATATAATATTGTGACTGTCGTTTATGATAGAACAGATCGTTCTTTTAGATTTTTTAAGCTTTTTTAATTTTCGCCATTTGGACATCTAAATGACGGAACAAGTTCCATTGATGACAGTTTAGGTATCCATTTCACGAAATATTATCCATATTGTGTAATTACGTGAAGTGGAGAAATCACGGTTCCATTTCGTGAAACGTACAATAACACGATATGAATGCGACATATATATTTTATATATCTGTGGTATTATAGGAGTCTACGAACTTTATAAACCCATCTTATCATATAAATTTAACCTCCAAACAGAGGTATACGTAACCTCAAAGTAATATTATCAGTATTGTAATTGATATGAAGGATAAAAAAAATGCAGTGGTGTATAACACCGCACTGTACCAGTTATTAGTTAAAAAATCTCCTGTACATGTTCGCATACAAAACCGATATGCAAATATAGTTTTCAATCGTCTCTTATTTAATAAAAAATATGTAACTGTTGATTTTTCAAGAAAACCTCGAGGATTAAATGATGTAGTGAGATGGAAAACCACAGAGTTTAGACAGTTCTTACTTTATACTGGACCTATAGTGCTAAAAGGAATTTTATTGGATGATTGTTATATTCATTTTATATGTTTACATGTAACCTTTAGAATTCTATTATCGTCTAATAGTATTGAAAAGTTGGTAAATTTTAGTAAAAAAATGTTGATAAATTTTGTTGAGAAGTTTGTAGAAATATATGGACCTCAATTTTCATCTCAAAATATCTACGGATTAATTCATATTGTAGATGATTATAGGAAATTTGGCTCCTTAGAGGAATGCTCTTGTTTTCCATTCGAGAACTACATGAAGTTTTTGAAAAAAATGGTAAGAAAACGTGAGACCACTAGAGCAAGTAATAAAACGCTATCAAAAATTCTTAACCTTTAGACTTTAGTGAATGTAAATTAAACAATAATCTGTGCAATGAAATAATATACAAAAAAAAGTATATTAATGGACCTTTACTTGAACACTTTACTACCTCTCAGTTTCAATTGTTAGAAATAGAATTAAAATAGATATAAATTCTGTTTCTGATTTTTTTATAGGTTTTGATTATGATAAAAAATTATGTATTTTTAAGGTTATAAATATTTGTAAAGATTCTATTAATGGTAGAAATGTATTTTTGGTTAAACAATTTAATATAATTAGTTGTTACTTTAAAAAGCCTATTAATAGCTTAAAGTTAGGTATAGCATTAATTGATGAATTATATGAGAATTACACAACAATTGATATAGAGTTAACAGAATTTTCTAAGTACCTATTTAATATTAATTGATAATGATAACAATAATGTAGTACAAGCACCTATACAGGGGGGGTTTTGGGGGTTCAACCCCCCCCCCCGAAATAATATTTGTGTAATTTATTTATTTCAACCATCGACAACTACAATGACGGTTTATTTGAATTAGTATCGTTGATAAGATTTCGATGTGATTACAGCAACTTATGACTTTGTTACCTATTTTATATCTGCTAGGTAATAAAGATAATATACAGTAGGGTACAGTTTAATCATTATTTACGTACTTTTTGATTTAATGGTGAATTTTAAAATTGAATTATTAGTTAAAAAATCAATTTAAAAATGAAAAGAAGTTAATCATCATTGTTTAGTTTTGGTGTAAAAAAATTAAAAATAATGAAAATGAGTCAGAAAGTATTCATAGTATTGTAACCGACAACGATTTACTAAATACTCCTCAAAATACAACCAGAGACAAATAATATTTGATTATTTTTTATTATTATTGGATTATTTCTATCAACTACTGAAATTAATGACGGGAAAAAATACGATTTTTTAAAAAATTCTTGAACACCATCAAAAAATGACAAATTTCCAAAATATTACAAAATATGGGTAGCTAAATGAAAAAAATTTACCAGCAAAAGACTGTTAACTTTGTACTTTAATATAATAAGTTTTACATCAAATACCTAATACCTAACATAATTCATATAATTAATTTGGTACTATTTTTGATTTATTTAAATGAATTTAATATACAAGTAGGTAATAAAATATAATATGTAGTATTCATTATTGTAAATTTTTTATGAACTCTCCCCCCCCCCCCGGTTTTTTTTGTGTACGTGCCTGATTGTAGCATACCCCATTTTATATACTCTTGATGTTAATTAAATATTTGTAATACAATTATTAAATTTATGTGTATATTATTGTTATAACATATAACTATAAATAAATTGAACTATTTATTTATTTTATTTATTTTTTATTATTACGAGTTCTGAGTTGATAAAATTCAATAATATCTAAATAATATGTATAGGTATCCTTATAAATTGTAATTTATGCTATTATATTATTGTTTAAGAAACATTATTTATTGTTGTATTATTATAGTATTAGAATATGGCAACCTATTCAGTAGTTCACTTTTATGGTGATGAGTGATGACTCTGTAGAAACTGTACCCAATTTTTGGTTCACAAAGAATGAAACTTGTGCATGGCCAAAAAACAGAGCTTTGATTAAGAAATGTGTACAACTTAAAACTATTCCTATTGAAATTGAGTTTGATTACCATGAAACAAGAATTCTTAAAAAAAATATCAGAAAAAAATATTGTTTAATAACAAATTTCCCAACTATTAAAGTGTTACGTACCCTTTATATTATATTACATATTATTATCATTATAATTATTATTATTATTATTATTATTATTATTATTATTATTATAATCATTATTATCATTGCAAATATGTATAAGAGTATTATTGTAAAAGTATTTATACATGTCTGTATGTTTAGATGTGGGAATAAATGCAGGGTAATCACTTTTATTCACTGAACGGGTAACGCTGTCCAGCCATAGTTAGTCGTATTTTAACTAAGTATATGAACGGTCAATAAATACACTCATTATAAAGTACTTGTTAATATTTTAACCATTAATCCTTTTTCTTGTGTTCGAAAGAGCGAACTTATTTAAACGTTTTTGGTGTCGCGGACTCAACCATTACGACCCATAACAACTGGTGGCAGCGGTGCTCTTTCGGAATATCAAAATAAGGATTTTAATGGTCTCTACGTAACAAGTTACAACAATCCAGAAGAAAGAACAAAAAAAAAAAACCGACGATTATCCGGTAAGAATACACAACAATCCTGGAATAACATGGCGATATAATTAAATACGTATTAAATAGATTAAATTAAAAACACGTATTTAACACACAATACGTGTTAGTGCGTAGTATAGTGCATCGAGTAGTGTGGCGACGAATTTTGCATTAGCAACAAATTCTTGGGCGTGGCATCCGGTCACTACGAATACGACACGAGGAGGCGCAAACATTGCAGCGAGAACAACGTACCCATTAAGCAAAAATCCTCTAGTGTACATCGTAGGAGACGCTAAAACAATTGCGAGCGTCATCGTCGTCCGTGAACGTAAAATATTATACGAGTACATAAATATTGTGCATACGTCTGACACACACTACGACACCGACGTCATCAATAATATAATACACAGCGTATGTGTAGTCAATATACCGTAGTGTTCAATGTACACAAACGAGTATATACAAAATAATACATCATAAACCCAAGTATACGTGGTTCCCGCGCCAGCTGTTTCGAGACAGAGAACTCCAAAAGAAGAAACAGCAAGTCTTCGTGGGAGCGTCGACGTTTTCCTGACACATAGAGGGTACAAGCCAATTAGCCAGAAACAACATTGTGGTGCAGCACATTACAATGAAAACGAGGATCGCGATAAGTATCATGCAACTACTATTGTAAGTTAATTTACATTGTATAATTTATGTCGATAGATTTAAGCTTTAGTGGTACTACTAGTAGTTCCGATTTAACTGATCACGATCCCGAATACGTTCCTCCTCGACGGGTAAGCTTAGAATCACCATCGATTGATAGGAGAATTACTAGGTCCCGAACGGTAAAAGATAGTAGGCGTTCTAAAAGTTTCGATAGACTATTTTTCTCAATAAGTCCTAGAGACAATACTTTGATACTAAGACCAATAGGTACAATGGTAGTCACATTATCCTTCGAATCCGCTTTACAATTAGTTCCTAACTTTGATGGAGAAAACCCGCAATGGGTATACCCATTTATAGACGCGTGTGATTTTGTTATGAGTAGCGTAGATAAAAGAACACGTCCCCTACTTTTGCGCGCTATTCAGTAAAAAATGACAGGAAAGGCGTATGCGGTTAGATAATTTAGAGAAATAGTTTCATGGGAGATGTTAAAAGGGCTTTTAGAAGGCGCCTTCTGCACCAAACGTACGGCAGGTCACTTGCAGTTAGAGCTGACGACATGTAAAATGCAAGCAGGAGAAAGTGTACAAAGTTATACGTCTAAGGTAGAAAAACTGCTACACGAGCTTTGCAACGTTAGTGTGAAAGGAAAGTCATCTTCAGACACGAGAGCCATTCACAGCTACATTAAGGAGACAACGTTAACCAGCTACATTGAAGTATTATCATCTAGTATTCGAAACATAATAAAGGCAAGAAATATCGCTACATTAGAGGAAGCAATAAAAGAGAGCATAGAGGAAGAGAAAATGTTTCTCTCTTATAAAGAAACACAACGACTACTACAAGGAAAACCCTACAACAATAATGGAGGAAAATATTGCAAAAATTGTAGAAAAAATAATCATAATACCAACGAATGTAGATACGCGAAGCGTAGTGAGGACATGGGTCAACGAAATAAACAAGCAAAAGATGTTGAATACAAAACAAATCGAGACTCAACATCGAAATCCTGTGGATACTGTAAAAAAACAAATCATACATTGGAAGAATATTATAAAAAGAAAAACTCAGACGCAAGAAAAGTGAAACAAGACATGCAAAATCAACCGAATACATCGGGAAATGGTACGGGACCGGGCTCGTCGGGCATTCGTCCGGTCTGGGAATTAAAAATTATGGCCTAAAATTAAAAATATTTACTTTTAAAACACAATTAACGAATAATTACGCCAGATATAATATACCCCAATGCATTACCGGCTCTGCCAATTTATTAATCGATACAGGAGCAGAGCTAAATCTAATTAAATTAGACTCATTACAAGATGACGTTCTTGTCTCAGAAAATAAAACGTATAAAATGCAAGGCATTAATGATCAACTTGTTAGTACATGTGGTAGTACAATATTAACAGTAGTAATAAACAATAAAACGTATGAAACTGAGTTTCAAGTAGTGGATACATCTTTCCCGATCACCGGTGACGGAATATTGGGAAAACCTTTTCTAAAGGAAAACCAGATAATCATCGATGTCAGCAAAGGTGAAATAACCTCTACAATGAATCAAAATAGTACTATACCACCACGTAGTGAAGTGATCATTCCGATCCAAGTCGATAGCAAAGACTCTTTAGAGCAGCAAATAATACTGATCCATGCATAAGAGCTAGGGAAAAATATATCATGCAGTAATACAAAAAATAATGTAAAAAAGGGGCAAATCCTTATAAGCATGATAAACCCAACAGAAGAAGTCCAAACAATCAAAGTGCCAAAACTCTCAGAAGTTATTCATGAAATTTTCGATACAGTTTCAATAAACAATATAAAAACTTCTGAAATCTTCAAAAACCCGCAAAATCGCATATAACTAATAAAAGAAGCATTGAAATGTGAACACATGAATGCGGAAGAGAAAAATGCAATTGAAGAACTTTGTAACGAGTTTTCAGATATTTTTTACCTTGATGGAGATAAAATATCGTGCACAGACGAAATTCATCACGAAATAAAAACTCCAGAAAGCGCTCAACCAATTTTCCAACGCCCATATCGTCTCCCATACTCACAGAAAACAGAGATTGAAAAACAAGTTAAACAACTAGAGTAAAATAATATTATAACGCAAAGTAACAGCCCATGGAACGCTCCTCTTTTGGTGGTCCCGAAAAAAGCAGATACTTCAGGGGAGAAGAAATATCGAGTAGTTATAGATTTTAGAAAACTAAATGATATTACAGCAGGAGATGCATTTCCCATGCCGGATGTCACAACCATTTTAGATCAACTCGGTAAAGCAAAGTATTTTACTTGTCTTGACATAGCTAGCGGATACCATCAGGTACCGATTCACTCGAGAGATAGAAAAAAAACAGCTTTTAGCACAGACTCAGGTCATTACGAGTTTCAAAGAATGTGTTTTGGTCTCAAAGGCGCGCCAGCAACATTCCAGAGGTTGATGAACAGAGTACTTCAAGGAATAAACGGTTTCAAAGCTTTCGCGTACCTAGATGATATTGTAATTATTAGTACTACATTAGTCGAACATATAACTCAACTACGAGAAGTATTCACCAGACTAAGAAAGTACAGATTACAATTACAACCACCGAAATGTGAATTTCTAAAACATGAAGTGAAATATCTAGGGCATATTATAACAGAAAACGGAGTGAAACCAGAGTCGGAAAAGATCAGCTGTGTAATTAACTATCGTATACCATCCAATGTAAAAGAAATAAAATCCTTCCTAGGGTTGGTAGGATATTATAGAAGATTTATAAAATTTTTTAGCAAGGTAGCTAAACCGCTAACAAATCTTTTGAAAAAAGACGAACCATATAATTGGACAGACAAATGTCAGGAAGCATTTGATACATTCAAGGAAATACTTACAAATAAACCGCTATTGCAATACCCAGATTTTTCGCAACCTTTTGACATTACCACAGATGCGAGCAACATAGCAATTGGAACCATATTGTCACAAGAAGAAGTCGGAAAAGACTTACCAATTTCCTATGCTTCCCATACATTAAACAAAGCAGAAGTCAATTACAACACAACAGAAAAAAAGCTATTAGCAATTATCTGGACAACGAAACAATTTCGGCAATACATCTATGGACGAAAATTCAATATAATAACAGATCATAAACCTCTAATTTGGTTATTTGGGGTTAAGGACCCTGAAGCTCCACTTACGAGGTGGAGACTTCAACTTGAAGAATTCGATTACAATATAATCTATAAGCAAGGTGCACTAAACACCAACGCGGACGCGTTAAGCCGAATAGCCCAAGTTAATACACAAGCAAGTCCAAAAGATTATAAATCAAAAACATATTAGGAATTTATGAGGGATATGCAAACGGTGATCATAACGAATGCAAATGTAATTGAAGTGCAAGGAAACTTATTTGAAGCACCGACAGATATGGCTTTGGGACATTGTTTATCAAAAAACTTTGAGATGTCTAAAGGAATAGCGCTTGAGTTTAAAGAAAAATTTGATCAAGTTAAATCGCTGAAACAACAGAACAAAAATATCACGGAAATATCACACATTAAACACAATGAAAGATATATACTATACATAATCATAAAAGGTGCCAACATAAACCTACACTAGAGACGCTTTATGAAGCTATAAAAAATCTTCGAGAATTTTATGAAAAAAACAATATAGGAAAAATCGGACTTCCAAGAATTGGTAGTGGTCTCGACTAGCTAGAGGGGGAAAAGGTACGATCCATTATCAGGTATATTTATGTGAACATAGAATATTCTGAAGAAGATAGACTCAAAATAATAGAAGAATTTCACAATTCTCCACTGGGAGGACATCAAGGTGTATCGAAAACAATTAAAAGAATTAAACAGCACCACCAGTGGAAAGGTCTAAAGTTAGACGTGAAAACATACATATCAGCCTGTCGCTCATGTCAACTAAACAAGAGCAAAAACAGGACAGTTAAACAACCAATGGTTATTACCACAACAGCGAAGAAACTCTTCGAAAAAGTTTTTTTAGATGTGGTTGGCCCATTAGGCACGTCGGAAAAAGGCAATAGATTTATACTCACAATGCAAGACGATTTGACAAAATTTTCTATAGCAATTCCATTACAAGACCACAAAGCTAACACCATAGCCAAAGCATTCGTTGAACACTTAGTATGTCTTCATGAAATTCTACAAACAATCGTGACGGACCAAGGTCCAGACTTCCTTAGTAAAATCTTCACACTATGTTGTAAAATACTTAAAATAGAAAAAATTAAAACAACAGCCTACCATCCGCAATCCAATGGTGCTTTAGAAAGGTCACATAGAACCTTAACAGAATATCTGAGACATTACACAAATGAAAGGAAACAAAATTGGGACGAATATATTCCTTATAATATGTTCGTATATAACAGCTCAGTTCACTCTACTACGGGATTTCAACCATATGAACTGATGTACGGAAGACCAGTAGAAGTTCCACATTCATTGAATCAAGAACCACAACCATGTTACAATTATGAAGATTATAATATGGAAATGAAACAAAAATTCCAAGAATCTCATAAAATAGTACGTAAAAATATTACAAAGCAAAAACAAAAATCGAAAACAACCTATGATCAAAACCGACAAGAAATAGATGTTAACGTAGGAGATAAGGTACTAATTAGAGATTACGCACGTAAAGGGAAACTCAGTCCCAAGTGGAAAAGTCCATTCATAATAACGAAAATACATAATAATGAAAATGTAACAATACTACGAAACAATAAGAAAATTAAAATTCATAAAAATGAACTAAAATTGTTTCATGATTAATATAAAATTAAAATAAATAAATAATTAAAGTATCAAAGAAATATATGTAAATACAATTATGTTTTCAGGATCATGGCAATTTTTCAAACAAAAAGTTATGCCCAATACACAATAAAAAACATCCAAAACCCAGCAGGAATTTATTTCCATACCCTAAATCAGTTACGTGTTTTCAATTCACAGTGGAGATTTTTAACATATATAAACATAACGGATTATAACGAAAAATATAACAAAATCAATAACATGATGGACGATATTAAAGAAGCGTGTGAATTAGGAAAATCTCTAGAAGTGGACTCAATTCAACAAATCTGTCCTCAATATGGTCATCAGGCGTATAATTTTTTGTCAGAGATTAACAGTAATAGGAAACATGTAATAAAGATTATCAAAACACCAAAAAGTAATTATGGCGTAAAAAGGTGTTTAATAAATCTAGTAGGTAAAATAGCGAACATTCTATTCGGTGTCTGTGACAGCTCCGACGCCGAATATTTCTATGAGAATATCCGAGAATTGGAATTCTCCAATTCACGAATAGCCCAATTAGCGGACACACAGACGCAAATTATGCAGTCTATTATTTCTAACGTAAATTCTTCGTTATTGGAAATGGGGGGAAACCAAAAAAAATTAACCAAAAAATACAATTACTTACTAGGAGAAATTCAAGCTGAAAAAGTAGAATTAGATATATTAAAATTTAAAGCAGCACTAGAGGAACGAATTTTGTTACTAAACGTAATTCTCACTCAATATGCGTTCGAAACAGAAAACTTAGTAAATATTATAAACATGGCACTTCAGAGGCTAGTTCATTCCAGCGTATTATATACAAAAACTTTTAAGAATCAAATCAAAGATATTAAGTTTCAGCTACCCGGAGGGGAGAACATACTCATTGATATAGAAAATTCCAACTTATCGGAACTATTTTGTTTAATCATAACTAATGTAATTTTTGTTGAAAATGTTCTTATTTTTATTATGGAGATTCCACTAAGTTATTAACTACGAGTTTATGTTGTATAAAATAATTCCTTTACCTGTAAAAATTTATAGTAATTCTTATGTTCTAATAGTACCATCAGCGGACTATATAGTTATAGATAAGTCAAAAATGTATTATTTAGAGTGAAACCCAATTGTCAAAATGCAAACAAATTACAAACATGTTAATTTGCCCTTATGACCAACAACTACGTCCTTTAGACGGAACTTGTGAATTAACATTAATTATAAAACAAGACAGATTACCCGAATCTTGCGAACTAAAAAATATCAACTTTAATTTTAACATATGGCATAGACTAGAAAATACAAATTCATGGATTTTTGTCACTGCTAGAGATAGTATTATCATTAAGTGTACAAATGTATCAGAAACAATAACAGTAGATATTAAGGATATAGGCATTCTAGAATTAAGTAAAGAATGTGAGGCTAATACCGACGACGGAACACTTTTAATTACAGAGAAAAAGATAACAACGAAAACGTTTAAAGATTTCGTTCCCCAATTAAAGGTATCTGTCAATAAAATAACACAATTAAGTATTAGAGACATAATTTGGAATAATTCAACTACTGTAGATACCGAAAATTCAAAGATAAAATACAATCTGCATATATTATTAGAATATTCAAACTCCTTAAAGTATCTAAAAGATACCACGACAGAAAGCCACATAAAAAATGATTATTTTTACGTTTATATTTTCATTATTATATCCATCAGTATCAGTTCAGCAGTATTATTAGCTGCCTAAACAGCAAGTATTTTAAATTAGAGCATTTTCAAATTGTCAAAACGTGGATTTGCTTAAAATTTCCCGTTTTTTCGTAATTTTTTTATCGTTTTTTTCAACGCTTTTAAAAAGTATCGAAAAAGTTGGATTTTTTACTTGCCCAAGTACCATCTACATTCACTTTCCTTTCAAAAAATATGCTGTTTAAGAAAATCGAAGCATTTTTACTGCCAAAAAAGTTAAAAAAAAAAAATCACACTATATTGTAAAATCAATAGATTCCATCCCTCCGTAGTCCGTATCACTCCGTTCAGAATCTAAAATGTGTATAAGTATTTGAAATGTAGAGTACACTTTTTTTTTAACATACTATAGTACATATAATTATAATACCATGCAACATGTATTTATTATGTTCATCGCTTATTTTGATACTTATTTTTTCAAAATATTATTAGCAATGATCAAAGTTATTGTTATTAATTATTTTAATATTATAAAATAGTATTTTGGTGCAATATTTCCATTGTACAATAATATGTTGAAAAATGCATAAAATATATATATAATAATGAATAAGATAGTAGGTACAATAGTACTTATTGTATGATGTGGTAACACTGCAAGTACACCTAGTTCGCTTCAAATTGCGTTCGTAAGGGTCTCTCTATATTACCCTATGGATCATATACCTACACTGAATAGAGGTATGATTTAAAATCTTGAACCATAGCAGTTCGAGCTCGAAGTCATCATTGTGCATGCGCAAACCTGTTTTATGATAAGAGATTACTAATGAACACACAAGACACAAAATAATAGCCGTCGTGACGCACTGACGTTATCTTATTCATTATACATATTATAATTTCTATTTTCCATTGAGTGTTTGAATTGAGTTCCTTTACTAAGACTGAAAATTAATAAAATTGCCAAAATAAATTAACATGGCAATTTTAACTTGATGACCGATCGTTTATTTTCGCTTTGTACATTGTTGTAGGTACTTGTGCAAAAACCTTAAAAATAATTACCTAAATATAACCATCTATTTAACTAGGCTACGTATGTCGTACTCATGTAATATTATGTCTGAACCTGATCTATCAATTATAAATGCTCGTTTTTTAATGCAAATTAGAGATTTTATTCACTGATAAATAGTTTTATGTGTGTAGCTACGTCTGTAATCATTTAGTAACTTTATAGCGATTTAAACCTCTTATTACTAGTTTAGTTTCTTTTTAGTAGCTCCGTGTGCGGAAGACCTTATACATATGACAAGATCCATTCGAGTACATTTAACTATTTAAGTTGTTCTCCTAAACCAAACTGCTTTGCTCCGGAGCCTAAGTGGTAATTTTTGTTGCTTGACGTTGCCAGGTCTTGTAGAAATCTCTCATAAATAAGTCTTTGAAGCCACACTGGATAGTTTTATGTTTGAAACGCAGAATATTATGGTATACTGATGTTTACATATCATGCTGATTTTTATTTTTATAGTTTATATACGTATATCATATTTCCATAGACTATAATTTGGGATGGGCACAAATGAATAAGTATGACGCAAATAAATAATACAAATAAATATATGCTTGATGACCTTATTGAGGTAAATATATTTTATTTATTTAGTTATATCATACAATGGAAAAAAGTTAAATAATTCCTTATATTCCATATAAACAATAAAAATACAAAAAAAGCAATAACATGACAAAAATATTCTTATTTCGCATAATTTATTTTGGAAATTAGAATTCACATAATTTATTACAAAATTGGAGATTCAAAAGAAAGGCATGCAAATTGTACATTAGCCAGTATACTGGCTTATTCATGCTATCCATGGATATTTACAGTTGCAGTAATTTTGAAAGAAAATTACCATACTCATTTGGTTAAGAATTTATATAATACTTGTACGGGATTTCTCATACCTAAAAAAATATTTAAAATCTATATTTATATTTTTTTTACCTTAAAATATTAATAATTGAGTATTTTAGTTAAAACATTAATTAAAGAAAAAACATTGGTTAATTCAAATTTAAAATGTGCTGTATGCAGATTTTTTTACAATGGATAAGAAAAGTTAAATAAATATACTACATTTTAATAAAATATTTCAAGTTTAATGAAAAAATTCAGTTTACATTAAGAATAATTAATTTATATTTCCAATTGAAAACAAAATAACAATAGATAATTTTATTGCTAGATACTTAAGATGAGTAATTACAATTGACATTAATTTAATACCTTCACCATAATATATCTTTGATCCAAGATAATGAGGAGCTGGTTTCTTCTGAAAAATACCATTTAAAAATATTACATTCTATTATATGAAATATTAGCATATCAGTCAACAATAACAAAAATCATAGTACTGGATATTTAAATGTACTCTATTTAATGAGATTATATTATTATCTTGTTAAATTTATATTTTCAAAAAATTATTTATATTTAATTTAAAGTTATAACTACCCTTTATTTTAGCAAGTCATTTTTATTTTTTACAAGTAGGTATTTTAAAATATTTTTGCACACTTAAAATTTTCTCTAAATTTCATACTTTTCATAGAACTTACAAAGAAAATACCAAATTTAAACCAATATTTTTTTTTTATATCTAACTGGAGTAGTAAATTGTTAAAGCAATTTAAAGCAAAATCAAAATAAATTAAATTGTATTAATGGTGAATACATTTTATTTTTAACTCGAACATAAGGGATGAATATTTATTTTGTAAACTCCATACTCTCACAATCATTTAAATAAATTAACTAAATATTAAAGAGGCTGAAAATTTGATATAAAATGTGTATGAATATATTGATTATAAATCAAAAAATTTAGTTTAACATAACAAATATTCTAATGAAAATATAAGTAGGTAATGGGTTAATAGTGAAAAGATCATAAAGACTTCTATTTTAAGTAAAATTTGTTGGATATTTATGATTCATTTTTACCGGTTATGTTAGATGATTTTGTTTCTTGGGTCTTAGAATCATCTTGACGAGTCTGATGGAGTTGCATTTGTGATTTATGTCTCTGTTCTTGATCAGTAAATAAATCAGCATCTCGTCTATATTCTAAACTATGTAATTCTTCTAGCCTAAGAAAAACACAATTACAAAATAATAAATTCCAAGAAAAACACAGAGTAAAAACGATTTATTATAGACAAGGTAAATAAGGGTAACAGTTTGAAAAAAACCCTATTTTAATCAATAATTTAGAAAATTACTTATTATCTATGGCTTTTGAACCATAATTTTCTATTAATGAATCTGATGTACCCATTTGTGACTTACAATCAGACAACAGTTGAATTTGTCTGATTGAATTTGAAAGCTTCAATTGTAACATGTCACGTTCTTCTAATAACTGAAAAGTGTTGGTTTTACATAATTATTCAACATTATAACGTTTTAATGTAATTTTTATTTAAGTTTCATAAACAAATAAATTTTTGTACAATACTAAGTAAAATACTTAAGCATAAATTAAAAATTCAAATTTCAAGGCAAATAAAATAAAATGAACTATTTTATAAAAATAATAAATTACCGATAAGAGAGAACTGATAAGGAACAAACTTTATAATGATTTTCTATGATCATTTTTTTTCAAAGTTGAAAAATGCTAAAGAAAATATTAAAAACTACCTATTAAAGAATTTCTTAATAGATTTATTTATTGCAGATTTACAACCAGAATATTTTAAGAGAAATTATTGAAGAAATGTATCATTGTAAAGCCTTACATTGCTCAGAATCTACATAAAATAAGAATTTTATCTAAAAAATAAATAGCTATTAACTTTAAAATAGTGGAAATTTGTATCTTTAATAATATATTCATACCCGGGTTAGTTCTAATGTCAATTCATCACACCGAACATCTCTTTCGTGAACAGCTGTTAATGCTTTATCAAGTTTATTCCGTACTAATCTAATATCTTCTACATTTTGATTTAAATTATCCAACTTGGATATTTTTTCAGAAAGGAACTGAATTAATCTATCTCGTTCAGCTATAGCCCTCTGGAATTGTTCTTTATCCTCTTTTGCCGGTACAGAAGATTTCATTGTTTCTTGAATTAAAACTAAAGGTTCAATAATTGATGATTCCTCAACCAATATATTTGATGATTTGGTATTGATATCATGATTATCAACGTTGTGAGATAACTCAATATGACGTTCATCTACTAAATGCATTTCATTATTCTTAACAGACATGAATTCTAAAAATGTCTCGGTCAATGATTTTAATTCAGATATTAAATCTACCAATTGTAAACTAAGTGCATCAGTAGAGGTTAATTTAATGGTGCATTTATTTGTTATAACAGAAGTTACTAGTTCGTGGACAACTTGTATACATGTTTGTAACCGTTTAATTTCTGATTCTTCTAAATCAAAATCATCTAAATTATTTTCACCATTTGTAGTCAAAATACATTTAGCATCAACTATTTTATCTAATTTTCTAGATTGTACAACAATCCAGTCGGAATTTACATCAACTGATGGCCATTCGCATAGAACTTTTGAATAAGCCAAATCAATTAGATGCTGAATTTCATTCAATTTTCCTTTTAAAACTGTATTTTGCTCATTTTTATTAGAAGTTGTTTCGTTATCACTGGAAGAGTTTTTGTCATATAAATTACTTTTAAGCTGATCATAATCATTTTGTAATATTTCATGTTTTTCCTTTAGTGTAGTTAACTGACGGTAAGCTTCAAGTTTTTCACACATGAGATTTTCAATTTCTGACTGAAAATTGGCTATATCGGTTTCATGAATTTCATTAGCATCCATAAATTGATCATTCAATTGCTTATATTTAGAATTCGTGAACTCTAAATCATTTGTTAAACTCGCAATTGTTTTGTCCAATTCAGCAGTCTTAGCACGAACTTCTTTGAATCGAGACTTTAAATTTTTATAACGTACAAGTAACATTTTTGAATCACCTTTGAGATTAATAGAATCTTTTGTAGGATTTGACTCAGTTATATTTATTTCTTTAATACATAAATCTTCTGAAGATAACGACAATTTTTCTCCACCAGTATTTTTTTCAAAATTATCAGTTGGAGGCACTGAATTTTGAATTTCAAGATGCTGATGTTTGAACATATCATTTTCATTTTTTATTTCTTGTACGAGTAGTTCAAGTTCATTTAAAACAGTATGTAACTGTTCATAATTTATTTCATCAATACCAATTAAACCTAATGTTGTTGAAATACTTTTCAAAAATTGCTTTATTGTATCATTTTCATTTTTAATATTGATTATATTTGAGTTTTCTAAAGAAAGTAAATTGTCTATAATAGGACCATTTAAATCGGTTATAACTTCTTTATTTTCAAAAGAACAAGAAGGAATATTTAATTTTAATGTATGATTATCATTTTGTAAGTTTTCAATTAAATTTAGTAGTTCATTATTTTTCTCATGATATTCATTTTGTGTTGACAATTTAACTTTCTCAACAGCTTCAGATATTAATTTTTCAACTTCAGTGCGAGCTATTAATTGAGCTTCAGAATGACGATGCTTGTTATTTAAATTTATAATGTGTTCTAGTACATTACTTGAACCCAAAATCATTTTTTTTACACAAATGTGTAATTCATTATCACCCGAAATAGTACTACATATTGAATTAACAATATGAAGAAAGTCAACATCCAATTTAATATTGCTATCGTCAAAAGAAAACAATGTTGCCACACTAATCAAGACGCTTCGAAGTGTTTTTATACTTTGATTTTGTAAGTTCGATTTTGTTATAATATTATTTAATAATTCATAACAATTTTGAAGCTCTAAATCGCAATATTGTATAGCAGTATTAATTTGTTTATTATTTTGAATAAGGTGTTCCGAATTCTGATTTAAAATAAGTATTTGTTTAGTTAAAGATTCAACTTGATTCTGTAAGAGGACACAATTGTTTTCTGATTCTTTTAATGCTTTCATTTTTGCTTTCAATAATTGTTTTTGTTTATGCAATCGATCTGATAATAACTTATTCTCTTCATTCTCAAAATTTGATCCATTTAATTTATCAGAAAGGGTATTATTCTCCTTTTTAAGTAAAGCTAACTCATTATTCATTTGAATAGTTTGCGTATGTAATTCACTTATCATGTTATTTAATTCCAATATTTTGGTATCATTTTTACTAAGATAATTATTCAGTTCTAAACATTCATGTTTATAAGAATCATTTTCTTTCATGACAATTTCTAATTGATTAGTAATTTCATTCAATTTTATGGTATTTTCATTAATTTTGTTATTACTAATTGTAAGTACATTTTTATCATTTTCATGTTGTTGAATCAGCTGTTTCTTTTCTTGTTCATATTCAACTGAAGACTCTTTCATAGCTTTTTCAAATGTTTCACGCATATTTTCTATAACAGACATCAAATCAGCATTACGTTCTTGATGCATTTTAATTTCATTAGTTGAAACTGCTATAGTTTTCATTGATTCATCTATTTTTTCATTTAATTTTATATTGGTGTCATTTAATTCATTGTTGTTCATTTTTAATTCTTCGATTACATTTTCCAAAAGAGTCATACGAGCTTTATCATTAAGATATGCATCTTTTAGCTGAGTCCAACGATCGGTAGTTTGTTGAGCTTCTAATCCTTGATTTTTAAGTTCTTTGTGTAATTTTTCATTTTCAATATTCAATCGTTTCACTTCTGCTTCTTTTGCTGTACATAAAAAAAAATAAAATGTGTATATTATCAAATAAATCTTACACGGCATCAAAATTAGTTTTATTTAATTATTTATGTCTTGTTCATAGTTACACAATTTTTAATTGATTTTTATTCATATTTATTTTGATAAAAATAATAAAATACTTGAAAAAGAAACTTCTATTTAAACATTACATACAAACAAAATTGAATACCTAATATTTTCAACTGAATACAATTGAATAGAAAATAATGAATATTGTAAATAGTTATCATTTTATAAGTAATGGAAAAGATAAGATTAAATAAATAAGTGCAGCAATACATTTTATAGGATTAAAAAAACAATCAATCAAATCATCTTGTATGAAAAAAATTCAAAACTAAATCTTAATTCAATCTAATTATTTTAATTTTAAATGCTGACCTATCCTGTAAACGAGGTACACTCCAACCCTTACTGTACAGCACTGCATTAAAATCATTGAAATGCATTGAAATTATTTTTTAATTTCTTAATAATTTTTTAAATAATTCAGAAAAACAGATTGTTATTTTGATTATTTGTTATTTTATGTTGTATATTTGCTATTTTGGTTGTCATAGCTACTCAAAATACAATTTAGTGGGTGTATTTTACAGTGGCAGTTTTCAAATATTTCTGTGGGGAGAGGATTCTAAAGAGGAAAAATTAAATAAGTCTTTTGTTTATCCAGATCATGAATAAATACTTATTCTCCATATCTAAGTAAAGTTTAATATTTACCATTGAGTTGTGCTAGTAAATTATCTTTTTCTTGGGTATTTATAGCCTGGCTTTCTATTAAAGCAATATGTTTCAATAAGGTATCATTTTCTTCTTGTAAATGCTGAAATTCTTTTTTCATTTCTATAACATAATAACATCATAAATAATAACAGTTAAAATATATTACATTAAAAATACAATTTACCTGCTACAATTTGTTTTCGACTATTTTGTATAAGCAGCTTTTTCTAAAAAAAAAAAATAAACTAATATTTCATTGTTTTCTTTTTGATAATAGCACACACAAGAAACAAAATATCACAATTTTTGTTACCAGTGGCTGGCAAAAAAACAATTTCAAATTCACTTCATTATTAAAATGTTATTATTATCAAATGATTTAAAAATAGAATTTTAATAAATGGTAACCTTTATAAATAACTGTATAATTTCTATTATTTTTTCAAAAAAAGGATTATAATTTATAATGATCAATAACTCACTTCTTTTTCATGGATTATACTTAATTTCTCAATTTCTGCTTTTAGACCAACTTCTTTATTTCGTAATTCATTCTTTTCTTTTTCTATTGTAATATTATTCCTTTTCAATTTATCACATAGTCTATGAACATCTTCTAAACTAAAAAACCGTGTTAAATATATATATACAGATATAATTGTTGAATTATAAAGTTAATAGTTATTTTTTACTAACTCTTTTCTTAAATCTGTAGATTCTTCTGCAATTTGATTAATTTGGTGATTGCATCTTAAACGTTCTTCATTAATAGCTTCGATATTTCTTTTTTTCAATGATTCTATAGTCTCCAAATTCAATTTATTCTTTTGCATGACTGCTTTATTTAATGATTCAATTTTATCAATTTTCGATTTTAATAAAACATCTTTTTCATTTATAATATACTATTTAACAATAAAAAACATCTATTAATATTTATTAACACTGTTTTAACATTAAACAAGCTTACGTGGCAGTTTTCAAGTTTTTCATTCAATTCAACAATTTGATTCTTTAATGAGTTTATATTTTTTTCATGGAGTTGTGTTTCTATAATATCCTCCTATAATAAAAATTAATTAGCTGTTCATACATCAAACTAATAAGTTAATGATTTTACAGTATTAATTAAATCATATTTTTTTATTCTCACATTAAGTGTTGAGACCTAGTAATATTTAATTTTAAAAACGATTTAAGTGAAATAATTAGATTAACAAATAACAGACTTCTGGGAAAACTACTGAATTAATGAATAGGTATCCAGAACTAAAGAAAAAATTACATAATTATTACTATTTTATAGTTGTTTAATTATAAAGCTAGAAATGTTTGAATTCATTTAATGACTTTATCATAAAATAAAAGATTAAATATAATAAGCTTATTTTAATTTATAGTAATTTTTAGATTCCTACCATAATTTATAGTTCTAATTTGGTTACAAACCATGATTAACTAATAGTAATAGCACTAATGTAACATAGATTAACACTCACATAATATTTTGAATTAATTTTTTTGTTTTCACTTTGTGAATCCAATAACATATTATTTTGGGATTGATCTTCATTACTATAATCTTGCTCATCTATTCTACTGTTTTCAACTAACTTTCTGTAAAAAATATACATTGAATTAAAACGTTTTAAAAACAATTAAATTAATTGATAATAAATATCTATATATATACATAAACATTAATAAAATTCTTTAATAGAATTTATAACTAATAAATTTAATAATATGATGTACCTATCACCATAAATGCTCCACCCACTCACCTTATATACGGCTTCAAATTATAAATTTGTGTTTGTACAGTACAATTTTGTACATTTTTAATCAGTTGCTTTCAAAAGTTGTATGACGTGCATGAGTCGTCATCACGACATAAAACCCGTAGTGTTTACATCTTTTAATTACTATTAGTAAATATCAAAATTTAAAGTGCTAGTTTTATCATTCGTATTTTAGGCATATTCCGCATCATCAACACCCACCCTTATTTTTATCATCACTATTGCCATTCGGATTTCATTTATATATTATATATATATATTTAATTCATAGGTAATCGTGAGTCTGCTTTAGATCACATATTGTATTTTATATTTATTATTTGAATTGAATATTATTCACATTATTATTATTATCATTATGATTACACCATCCAATAATATAGTATTAAGTAGGGATGGTAAATTTAGGTTAAGTTTATTGGAAATATCAATTATTATTGATCATATAACGGAATTGTTTTATTCAGTATTTATTTTTTTATTTTAAAATAATTGACGAAACTTAAATCATGGATCATAATTAAGGATTAGTAAGTCAAACAACTAAATGTATATCACACATTATTAAAGATTTGGATTTAATCAATAATTTCAATAAAATACAAATTATATTTAAATTTTGTGAAGATAAATTTAGGTATATAGGGTACTTAATGAATAATCACTAAAACATGTTTCCGTGTACTTGCATACTTATTCTTAATCATATGATAATATGATATGTTAAATGAGTATATTTTATATTTCATAATAACAGTAAACAATTAAATACAATATTTAAAAATGTTATTTTTAACAGAAACAATTACTGCACTTGCAGCAATCTAATCTTCAAGTTATAATAAGGCTCATTAAAAAATACATAAATATATTGCAAGGTCAAATAATATTTTACGGACCCGGACATCTCGGCGTGGCCATTTCAGCATGGCCGTCTCGGCGTAAACCCATTTCGGCGTAGACCCATTTTATAAAAAATATATTAAATATATCGGACAATAAAAATTATCTTTCCTCAATGCTTTTAAAATCTTGCTGCAAAATGGGTAAAACTAGTTTAAGATAATATGTATATAGCATGTTTAGAATCATATTCTATACCGAGATACAGCACATTTATAATAAAAATCAAATTAAAGAATATTAAATATTAAAGTCTAAAAGAATTGAATGCACACCGAAATGGGTCTACGCCAAAATGGTTCACGCCGAGATGTCCTACTGTCCTAGACCGAATATTTTATACTTAATCTTACTATTAAATTAATTTAGCTGAGTTTTCTAGATATAATAGCTATTTAATCCCAAAAATCCACAAACTGAACATTCTTGAAAACAATTGTCATTTATTTAAGAAATTTAAACTAGACAGTGTTATGTTTTGAATGATAGTAGAAAGATGAAATAGATATTTTATGATCATATGCATATCCTATGACAGGGATTACCAATCTTTTTTCACTTGTTCAATATGTCACAAAATATACTTTACGCAGTACCGTCTTAGAAGGTATAGGCTCCAAAATTTTAAGAGCCTCAAATTTACATAAATGTCATTATTTACAAAAAAAACATCAACTTATACTTTTAGATTCTGAACGGAGTGATGGAATCTATTGGTTTTACAATGATGTGTTTTTTTTTTTGTCTGACGACACCTTTTTTGGCAGTAAAAATACTTTGATTTTCTTAAACAGCACTTTTTTGAACGAATGTTGATGGTACTTGGGCAAGTCAAAAATGAAACTATTTCAATATTTTTTAAAAGCGTCGAAAAAAAACAATAAAAAAATTAAAATAATACTTGAAAATTTAATAGAAGATTCCACATTAGTTGTTTTTACTGTTATTTTAAAATTATTTAAATCCATAGCCTAATTATTTTTTGGAAGCGTTTGAAAAGCAAATATTGACATTATATTTCAATTGAAATATAACATACTATAATATTATCAGTGGTCAAAATGGCTTAAGATAAGTGGAGGGATGCCTTACAATTCAGATTTTCTGATATCATCATAAGTTATAATGATATCAGGAAATACAACCTCAATGTAAAATCAGGAATCAGGATTCATAACATTCTTTATACCTTGTATAGTATTTTTTTTTTATAGTACACATTTTGTTTATGCATGATGCATCAGAATTCTACAATCTTTTTTTAGCATAAATAATCTTTCAAACTAAACAAATAAATAACATATTTTCAAATTTAGTAGCAAAAAAACTGACAACTACAAAAACTAGACAAAATAAGTAGAGGGATGAAAATTGTAAATACAAAAAAGTAGAGGGATGTCATCCCTCCGTATCCCCCCTCCCCACTTCGACCACTGAATATAATAATATCTTATTCTAGACCAACATATCATCTCCATTCAGAATCGTTATTCGTATACAATGATACCTATCATTGCATTAAAATTTAACAAATCCATTGGAATGACCTATCCTATGAATGAGGTGCACTCCACCCCCAACTGTACAGCAGAGTGAGGCACATCTGGTTCTTTTTTTTTTTTTGTATGTTTTAGTATACATTTTGACAAAAAATTATAAAATTAGTATTGTATGCCTAAAAATATTTTATATTATATTAATCTATTCTATAATTTGGATTTTTCTCTAATTTGAAAAATGTAGAACTAAAATAAGTACAAGTTCATTGTAAAACATTTGCAGAATTATATCATTTAGAGGTAGACATTAATAAAAATTAATTAATTTTAAAAAGTCTACACTTAAAAACAAATCTATTGGAACTTTAAATTTCTGATTTTAGTATTACTAGTATATACAAATGATTGAAATCAAATAAACTAGAAGAAATATTTCCACAATAATATCTTTCGGAATTTTATTTATCATTTTATCAAAGATGATTACCAAACCTAGTGAGAAGCATTCATTTTCTAAGTTTAAATTAATTAAAGAAGAACTAAGAAGTACCAGCCATAAGCTAGAAATGGTTAAACTCCTTATTTTTTAGGAGTATTGAACATATTGAATTACTATCAAGTTAAGGTTGTGAAAATGCGCTGTGTATTATTTAATCAGCATTGTTGGCCTTGTTTCAAAATTAAACATTATTACTAAAACAGAATTAAGCTTGAATACAAAAATTATTGTATTTTATTAAAATATAATATAATGTCTGCTTATTATGTTAATTAATACATGTGAGAATTTTCAAAAACTTTAAAATTATTATTTTTTTATGTTTATATATTAGAATAAATAATATTATATCCTAATAAAATAATACCTATAGTCGTATAGGCCAGAATTAAAAATATTTTTGTCTTTAACAATATGATAGCCAATGAAACAAATGAGTTGAAGTAGTGTTTTGTAAATTTATTAAAGACATCCTGACTAGGGAGAGTGAAGTTGGTGTCTTGGGTTGAGGTACATATATGTATTGCAACCCGAGAGACACACTGATTTTATGTTTGTTTTTTAATTGTCTTTATTATTTTGCTATTATATTTAATTCAATGCGATTTGTTTATATATTTGTTCTATAGAATGTTACCCTCAAAAGAGTGGTATATGACACTATAAATATTTATTATATAGAAACTTGAGAAACATACAAATAAATTTATTTATTCAATGGCAGATTTATACAAATAAAACAAACATTTATTTTAGATGTTTGTTATAAAACTACTTTAAGTAAAAAAAATGTTATTATTGATTTATTAATTATTCAAGGAATCTCAAATCGTATAAATCTGTCACTGATCTCTAAATGTCATACATACTAGATAACAATAAAATAAATCAACAATTGAACTAATATCATACCTGTCGTTTTCTAAAAATTGACGGAATAATAAAACTTTTTCACTAGAGTCGGAAGTAACATTGCTATGAAGTGACTCTATACTATCTGTTGAGATAAAAGGTAAAGGTGTGTTACATCGACTAGAAGATGTTTGGTATCTACCATGGTATTTTTCAAAGCGTTTACCAATTTCCTAAAATAATGATAATATATTAATATATACATATAGATAATATTTTTTGTTAATACATGACTAGGCACAAAATGAAATAATTTTTCAATAACCAGGATTTACTCTTAAACATAATTACAGTTAATTTAAATAATAGTAACAGGGTTAATACAATACTTTCAATTATTTTTTATTTGTTTTAATTTATTATTTTTATTAATACTCATTAGTCATTACAATGAAGAATTTAACACTTTTGGATCATATTATAAAGATTCAAGGAAGTACAAAGAGCAATGAATAAACTTATTATTCCTAGTATTATTTACTCCAAATAGTTTATTAATATATCATAGAAATATTCACACTACAGACTAGATAAGCCAGAAGT
Source organism: Chaitophorus viminalis (assembly GCA_025469195.1). Lineage (NCBI taxonomy): Eukaryota > Metazoa > Arthropoda > Insecta > Hemiptera > Aphididae > Chaitophorus > Chaitophorus viminalis. The sequence continues at coordinate 26,703 of JAIPRK010000687.1, forward strand.
AACAAAAAAAAATTTAATTAATATTTTCAATGATTAATAACATAGTAATAATTAGTCAATCATCATTATAAGCAATGTCAATTAATACTGAAATAAATAATTGATAGGTAGGTTGGTAGGTATATACCAAAACTAGTTAAAAAAGAAAAAAGCAAAAAGGAATATAAATTAAAATGATATCCAAATCTGTAAACATCAATATTATGTTGTATAAATAGCATAATTAATATGAAAACTAACTTGAGCTTTAATTTTCATCTGGTTAGTTTTTAATTCATCGCCATTGTCATCGTCAGCATAATCCTCCATAGTGGTAAGCTCTTTTTCAATCTACTCGTTTACTAGTTTCTAATTTATTCCACCAATAAAAATATTATGAAATACAAAACAAAAGTCATAGTATTCATAACGGTAATACATGATGATAAAATATTACACGTAAAGAAAAAATTAACAATTAAACAACTAATCAGAACAGCAACGGTTTCGATGGTTTAAATCTAACTTCTGTCCATTAGATTCTTCGATTGGAAACAAACATTAAATATTCAACTATTTAACTATTCATATAGGGCACGTCACTATATTTTCACTAATCTACCGAACACAAATTTAGTATTTACCATTAAATGGGCAGGTCCAAAACGATATAATGATTTAGCAACTAATGATTAGGTTGAAATGTTTTTTTTTTTCGTTGATAACAAACCCTTGTCAGCACTTATTGCAATGATACGAGATATCAATGTACGTTATCATTATTGTTATTATTATTGCCGTTCGTATTGTAATTGATGTAAATTTTAATTAATTAGTAATTACACACGGGCAGTACGTCATGAGTAAACAACGAAACCTTTTTGAATTTTAACAACTTTCGTTTATCTAGATTGGGAGCCATTTATTTTAATTAAACACATAACCTACCAGGTATTAACACGTAAACGTGTCAAGATCAATTACCGAATTCTGATACAATAATATTGCATTCTGAATCAAATTAAATGTTACATAACATTGACTAGACGCTCTTGTACCGTCTGATTTTTTAAAATAAAAATTTATTTCCATTGTTTTTTGTGTTTTAATGATAATATTATAATTGAAATCAGACATCATGGATGAAATTGATGCAATAATATTTTGTACATTAAAAGGAATTGGTTGGTGAGTAAGGGTCTATTATAAAGGACTATAATCTCCTAGGTACCTAATGTTAATTAATGCATTTCTGTAATCATAATTTTCTTATTTTTAACCCTTTTAAATTTTATAAATTACCTCCCAAATTTTTTGCAGTAAATAGGTAATATCAAATGTGTAGGTATTGTAATATATTATTTCCAAAAATTAAATTTCATTATTGGAAGTACCTCTATACTTAAAGTTGAAAAACAATGTATTGATATTAAAAAAACCACCCTTTAAAATTATTTTTGTTGTATTTTGTTTCTTGTAAAAAATTATTTATTAATCCTTTGATTTATTTATTATATATTATATGGACAAAATTGTTCTCTTTATGAAAATGATAATTGTTAGAATAATAAATACTTTAATATTAAAACTCTTAATTGATTTAAGAACTTAAATACATTTTGTATTTTTCTTTTTAATCAAAATAGTTTTGCTTTTCTTCAGAGAGCCATTACTTTCAAATAATTTTAATATTTAGATTATCTAAAAATAACTTTTATAGTTCTTAACACTTCACATTTGAATGACATTCTGGCAATACTTTATTATTTAGTTTTATTCTTATTTTATTACTAATAATTTCACAGTGATTTTTTTCAATAAAGTAATTATGTTTATTGTTTGAAGTAATGGATATTTATATTATAAATTTATAGTTAACCTACATTTTAATAAATATAATATAAAATCTTATAATATTGGATATTTCTAAATTTTAGTTTAATAGAATATTTGGTTATTGAACTTAACAAAAGACACTGTACCTACTTATATTATAATCCTATGATTTATGGTCATTATTAAAATTGATTTGATATATTATGTGTTTATTTGTTTAGTGGATTTTCAGACCATGAAACTTCAATGACCAATATAACTCAAGAAACATTTATAAAAGCTGTAATAATGTGCTTGCAAAAAATTCAGCCAACTATTAGTATACCTCATACTATTCCTAGGTCCATGTCTGCCAGGTACCAATATGGTATCACGGTAGCTGATGCCTGTAAAGTAAGATTATTACTAGCATAATATTCATAAACACTGGTACTTATGATATAAATAAAAGCTGGAAAAAATAAATAATGAAACTAACTTGTGAGTTGTGGTACTTGTAAGTCAATAAATACAGTACTCACCAAAAGTAAATAAAATAAATTCTAAAACTAGATAGTTTTTTAATTTCGCTCTTGGAACATAGAATGTTGATGTATTTTTTTTTTTCGTAAATAACCCAAAAATAACAGTTAATAAACAAGAAACTTATTCTCTATATTTTTATCATATTGCACTACATTTAAATTTAAATTAATACCATATAATTAAAATTTCAAAGTACACTGTGTATCTAATTTTTCATAAAATGTATAATGAAAAAAACTTTATTGAACTAATAAAATGGTAACTAAATTAAATTAAAATGAGGTAATTGTTTTTATTTGTATTAATAATGAGTATTCTAAATTTTATTAGGCTACCTATATGTTTTCATTTTCATAATTAACACATATTTAAAACCTGTTTGGGTTTAAGCTGCTGTATGTATTCTAAAACAATATTCTTATTTCACTTTTTATCAAATAGTTTTCTGAAGTAATTAATTTTTAATATTCATTGGGAAAACCATGGTAGGTGTTTAAATTATTAAATAAATTCTAAATATTTTATTATTTATTATTTTATCTTATTATTATTTCTACTGTAACCGTTTACCTTAATCTTAATATTAGCCTTAATTTTAGTTCACTAAGTTTATCAGTCTTAGTCTTAATAATTAGTTATGCTAATAATAATATTAATAATAATAATAATAATAATAATAATAATAATAATTCTAAATATCTTAAAGTATCTACTATATATAATTTATATAGTTGGAGAACATAAAACTTATACAGTTATTAATAAAATTAATAAATAATAAATAATTAATAATAAAATTACAAAATTAGGCAATAAAAAATCAAATTATTAATATTTTTCTAGTTAGAATCTTTAAAGTTTGCCTTTAAAAATTCACTCTTCATAATCATAGTGCTTAATAAGTATGTAAATTTCTATTTAATACAACTTGATAATTTGATTGAGTTAAAAATATTGATTTTGTATTTGTACATAATAAGTATTATATGGATACTATAAGTGCAATATAGGGCTTATATGCATGAACTCATAAGTATCAGATAAAATATTATTTAGAAATGATAATATATAGTAAGTCAAAATGTGATAGGATGTAATTGATTCAACAAAAAAATTAATTTTTATCATAGTAATAGTCTAGAATCAAGATACTTTTTATACAATATAAAATTCAAAGTTCTTTTATATATATTTTTTTCAGAAAGTTGGTTATAAATCAGACATAGGATATCAAACTATTCTATATGGTGATGTTGTTGATATGAGAAGAATATTAATGTTTTTAGTTGAAAATTTACCAAAAGAAACTGAAAATATAATAGAATATAAAAGTATGTAGTTTGAAACTGTTTGAAACTATTTTATTTAATTACCAAGTACCTAATATTTTCAAAAAGGTTAGCTAGTAGTTGAAAAAATTAAATATAAAGAGTTAAAAAGGTATATATATAATATATATACCTTATATATTATAGATGTACAAAAAGTATGTATTTTAGTCAGGTATATTAAATTTTTAATTTTTTTTATTTAGATAAGCGGTATACAATACTAAAAGAACTTAAAGAAAGTTTATCATATAATAGGAAACAATTAAGCTCTTCATCATTTTTAAATTATTCATTTCTGTCTGTACAATTGGACACAGGTATCTCAATACCTGGACGTATGAGAGAATGTACACCTGCTGGTAAGTTTCATTTTTCATTAATATTTTATATTTCAAAAATATTTCTTGTGACATAGTTATAAAATTTAAATAAAATAAAAGATAAGTTTTGATTAAAATTTTTTTAATTTGTACGTACCTAGCTAACAGAAAACTATGTACTCATTTTTTTACTAATAACTAATAAGTTATTGCTATGAATGTAAATTTACTATGATTCAATGGTATGCAATTTTTAAATATAAACATGTTCTTTTTAGAGTGGAGAAATTTCTGTCTTAAGAGTTTAAAATATATAACTGAACAACCTTCTGATGTGAAATATTTAATTCCTTCATTAATTACTCTCAATACTAAAAGATTGTTAAATATTTATGAGGAAAAACTTAATTCAACAGATAATTTATCAAAGGTAGGTTATTTAATAATTTACTTTTGTACATTCTAATTTTTATTATTTGTTTAATGTATCATAAAAATTTTATTATTGATATTTTAGTTTATGTATTTTATATTATTTTAGTCTAAAATTAACTGTGAAAAAATAGAAACAAGTAATGCGTCAAATACAAGTACTCTTGCAATAGATGAATGTAAAATAACTAATATTAATAAAAAAAGAACACAAGAAGTAACTTATATTAAAGAACTTCTTACTCAAAATGATGAATTGAAAAGTTTAATTTTAAAAGTAATATACTTCTTATTAGCTCGTTCAAGTTAACAATATACCTATTATAAGATTACTTTATAGCAACGTTCCTCCAAAGAAAATCTTACATCAGAGTTAAAAAGACGAGAAAAAGAAAATACTGTTCAAATAAAAAGCTTAAATATTATTGATAATCCTCAGATAATTGCCAAATTAAAAAATAAAGTGGATTCGTCAACAGATAAAATTAAAAAAATGAATAATAAATGGAGCAAATATGAAAACGACCAGCTATTAATTTTATCACAATTAAATGAAGAAATAAATAAAAAACGAGTAAGTACAATAAACATTTTTTATAATTTAACATGTTCAATAAATTATTATACAGTTCGAGTTAAATAAATATACATATTTATTTCATTTAAAATGCAAAGATAAATCATGATTGCTTGATATCTTTTAAATTATTTATTTTTAATTTTCAGGCTAATAGTAATAAACTAGAAGTACTAAATGCTAATGAAAAACAGAAATTACAAAATATCTTTGAAGAAATTAAAAAAAAAGAAGATATCATTGAGATATGCAGAACTGATTTAGAATCAAAGTCAAATTATAATTCTAGGTTATTATGCTATTTCAATTTTATTAATTAACATATCGTAGTTTACTATTTTTAATATTTATTGATTTTTTTTATATGAATTTCATTTAGGTCAAGCTATACACAAAGGATCTTAGAAATTATATCAAATATTGAAAAACAAAAAAAAGAGATAAATAAAAATTTGGTTGATACCAGACAAGTTCAAAAGGATATAAATTCTTTACATGGTAAAGTTGAGAGATGTTTCATATCGATTGATGAATTGATGTTTAAGGTATTCAATACAAGTATAATAAAATATTACTCTTATAATAATTTGAAAAAATATTATTTAGGTTGCAAAAAAAGACGATATAATTAGAAAATGTTATAAACTATTAGCTGCTATTCATTCCAATAGTTCAAGTATTATTACGTCTGTAAAACAGACTGGTACAATTGGAAGAGAAATTAAAGAATTAGAAGAACAGGTAAGAATGTTACTTTTACTCTTAATATAAATAAATAACATTTTCAAAAATTTTTATACCACATAAATTAGATATTTAAAATGTGAAAATTTTAAATAAATCATTTTATTGATCTTTTTATTATTATTATAACTACTAAAGTATTTACATACATATAACTCAGTTTAAAAGATTAGATACGGTTAATAATCATAATATATTTGAAAATTAAAGTTTTTTTCTTTGAAATAATCTAAATGTGTAGTAAATTTTTAATTTCCTAATCCGTAGCACTTTCTCATTGAGAGAATGAACTATTTTTTGGCTATATATCACATACTTATAGAAAATAATAAGAAAACTACAATTAATGTATACCTAATTTTCAAAAATGACAATTTTCATATAAGATTGATTATTATTTTTAATTTTCAGATTGAGAATGAAAATCCTCGCCAAGCCACAGCAAACATACAAAAACTTAAAAAAGATTTAGAATTAATTAAAAATGAACAACTCATTTTATTAAAAAAATTGAAAATTGAATGAAATTGGTGTTAAGTGCTACTGTTCATTAAATTAATTACCTTTTAATACCTCTAAACATATATTTTTATGCATTAATAATGTATTTATATTATTTGTTGTTATAAAAAATGTGTCCTGCAACTATTAATATTTAAAAAAAAAAAACGAATTGTCTTTTACTTTTAAATTTCAATTTTCAATCTTTAATAAAAGCATAAATTATAAATGAGCTAAAATCTAAATCCAAAATTACAAAAACATTTTTATTAGTAATTCAGAATAATGTTTTCTAGAAATTTTAGAAGTGTCGACAGTAAAATATTTCTTAAGAACCCAAATAGAAGTAATTAATTCTACCTGTGTGCCAAAATCAAATATATTATTATATTAATATAATATAGAAATAATTGTACATATTTTAAATGATTATGACAGTATTGATATTCTTGATAATAAATGTTAATAATATTATTTACAAAATAAAATTACTTAAAATCTCTAGATTTAGATTTCTTATAGCTTTACATTTTCTATACAATAGTCATACCTAGTTTTAATAGCAATATCTTGTTTTAGCACTAGATGAGATTTTTTCCATCCTAAAACGATAATCAAAAGTTACTCTTACATAAACATTATTATAGGTTAACACAAATCTAAAAATACATTTTTGGTTCTATAGTGTTCTCCTGAATTTTAGGAATACCTACTGTATAATTATTAAAATTATTTTTAGAATACTAACAATATAATTGATAACGTTATTCGCTATACTAAATTACTATGTACTCAATTTTATTTTATACTACGATAATTTTACTGTTTTTACTCTTATTATTCAAAATTTAAATGTATTTGTTTTATTTTGAATACCATACTAAATGTTAAATAAACTTGTACTGATATAGTTATTATCTTTATTAATTAAATTGTTAATTTTAATAGAAACTAGGTATATTAATCATTATTGATATTGACTCTTTCATTTTTCCATCTACACACCGTATACTACTGCTACCATAGTATATTTATATCTTCCATACTAACCCTGCTAACTCATTTCCCTTGGAATCCATATTCTTTTGAGAAAGGCAACAAGCAGAATAATCGTTATAGAAAAATAGTTGAATTAATGATATGGAATTGCAATAGAATTATAATCAACTCAGATGAATGTTAGGATGGAACTGCCCAAGTATGATTCATTTGTTGTAAAATGTCACCGATATATTTACCTTATAATTCAACATACATCTTTGAATGTTGAACTCAATCGAGAAATAATGGTAAAAACGCTGGTAAGTTTATAAACTCTGTTTGAAGTGTAATGTATTATGTTCAAAATGTTCCTATATAGGCAAAAGTATATACAAAAGTATACTTAAAATATATTTTTCAGTTATGGTGTAAATCTTACAGTGACACAATGTCGTACATACATAGGTTATACTATAATAAACATACTACAGTCCTACATAGCACAAACAATAAATTATTTATCATGCTAAGATTTAATTTTCTTTAGAAAACACAAGAAATGACAAAAAAAAAAATGATATATAATTATTGTAGGAAAGATAAATAAATTCAGTATCATAAAGGTCATCAATTAGTTAATAAATTATTTTTAAACAAGCTTAATATTTTGCTGTAAAAAAAAATAAATACATACAAAGTTAATAAGAAAAACAACAACATTGATTTATGTATAAATGTAGGTATATATTTCAAAATTAGATTATATTAAATAGTTAAATATTTATTAAAATTGTTTGATGAGAGTAAAATAAATGTATTAAGCTCGATAAATTACAGAAATAATTTTAATGTATAAAAATAAATTGAACTTATCACAGGACGGATTTGTTAAAGCTATTGTCATATTTTGATAGTATAAATTTATGACAAAAATGTTTTACATAAATGTATATCAATACAACAATAGTCAGAAATATAAAAATATAGATAATATAAATTAATGATTATAAGTGCTTAACTTCAAGGTAATAAGTATAATGCTCAGTAGTAATTTTAAATTACTGGGATCATTTGTTACTAATTTTATAAAACATTGTAAAGATCAATGATTTTATAAATTTGAAATTAAATGCTCGTAGAAATATAATAATGAAAAAACAAATATAAATTATAAACTATGCATTCCAATCATCAGAAAAAACAACTAATCTGTAATTCAGTATGTATGGGAGAAGATTATTTTTTTAAAACATTCATGAATAATAAAAAGTAAAATAGGACTTTGCAGGACTATATTACTTTGCATAACATGCAAATATTAAACGTTTTTAATTACAGATAAAAATAGTTAAAATTATATGGGAATTTTGGTGGTAATAACAAAATATAAAATTATAAACTACAAATAAACGTTTTGATAAAAGTTATGTAGTTCATAACAAATTATACAAAATATTACATCAGATCACTTATAAAATTAGTTATAACACCTTATAAATTGTATAAATTAATACTTAATAATTAAATTAGTAACAATTATAGTTTGACTTAAATATTTTTTAAAAATTTTAATTTAATAATTCAGACTGTAAATCAATTTACAACAGAAACTATTTACTTGAAATATTTATCCATGACCACAATCTTTTGATCCCAACAGAAATTTAAATTAAGTTATTATTATTTTTTTTGACATATAATAATATTATGTTTGACTTAGTATCAAAAAATAATCCCAGCAAAATTTGAAATAGATACTTACTCTTAATTATTATTTTTTAACATATAAATATATTACTTATATTGTACATGGGTATTAACAGTTTCTCTTGTACATTAAATAACAAATAAAATTTAAAAACATAAACATTGTAACAATCATTGAAAATAATAGCATTTTAGATTACAAATAATAAACATCACTTGACTGCTTATTTGGTATAAGTAAAGTAAATTTCATATTTATTTTTAAATTTAATATTATACAACATTTAACAGCTAATATTGAATAATTTATAATTCTAAACTGCCCAATTTAAATCAAATTATTTACTTTTGTTTAATTTGATTTGAGGTATATGTCTATAAGTATATATGTTATACTGAAAATGGCAGCATTAAAACAATTATACAACCAAATTATTTATAAAGTTCTTAAACAATTTTACTGTCTTTAAAATAATTATATTAAATAGATGTTTAAATCAATAAAAAAAAGTGGAAATAGCAAAAAGTTGTGATAAAAATATAAGTATTGTAAGACATTGATTGTCCCAATAGTTATTTGAAATATAAAATAATCCACTCAAATTGCACAATTCGTTTATAATAATAAGGCTCTTGCTATATATAATAAAAATAAATATTATTTTAAAGTTTTTCCAATATAGAAACCAATAAAATTGATTTGTAAATAAAAAAATAATTAATAAATAATATTGTATTATTCTTATTATTTATATATTATATGTCATATACCAAATAAACAGCTTAGTCACTTATAAAATCTTATATAATATTTTCAGTTAAGAGTGTAATAAAATATCAAGTATTAACAATAATTTTGTACCCTTGTATTATACAATTTCATTAAAAATATTAAATATTATTAAATATTAAATATGATTAGTATTGTTATATAATTAAATAATAAAGTGATTGTGATGAATGACTTAAGTTTAAAGTACTGATTATTTTCGTGAAAGTAAAATATGATAAACAATAACCTAATTCGTTATAAAGCAATTGCTTATTAGTATGAAAAAACTGATTAGTGATAAGTAACAAGTAATAATTAAATTAATGTGTATATCAGTACGGTGCGACTGATGCTGTTGTTTGTTTATGAACTGTGACATTACCTTGGGCAATTTCCCCACGTTGTATTGATTGATATTTCAACAAAGCGTCGTATCCATAAGCAAACATTGCAATAAATCCAAATATCTAAATAAATTATAATAATTGTAATTAAATTTAAATTCAGTAATAACTGTTCATAAAAGGATTTTAGTGATTTGCATAATTATATCTAGAAACAAAAAAAACTATGTTAATAAAAACAGTAATTCATCTAATTCAAGATTTAATAATAAAAATTCATACATACCAAACTCAATACAAAGCTTGTATGCAAGCCAGTAGAAGCAGCAGCAGAAGCTGCTGATAGAAGATAAAGTATTGGCCATGCAACATTGAAAATCATTTCCTGAAATTTAATTTTGATATAGTTGGAACATAGAAAAATAATGTTAAGTTAATAAACTTACAATTTTAAGCCATGGTATTTTATAAAAACATTCTATCACATGGAATAGATAGAATACCAGCATAAATAGAGAAAACCAAAATCCAAACATTGATATTGAAGTGACAGCACTATTTTGGTACCACATACTGTATGTAGAAAATGATGCTGCTATAAGACTTAATATAACAAACACCTAGAACAAATATTTTATATATTAATTAATTATAATAAACAGTTATTTTAAATATGAATTTTAAGTTTTCTTTGTTTAGTTCATGTACAATACAAGATATAGTTAGTTTTTATAAAAACAATGCATTTAGATATATTTTTAAGTATAATAATATTAGTAACCCTAAAAAAAATATTGTAAAATAAATTACGAGTACTTAATACACCCGACTTTTTATTTCCAAATAAATTAATTACGAATATTAATATTTAACAATCATTAATAAAACAATATTCTTCTCTATAAAATATTCTTTTTTTTTTTGTAAATATAATTAAATATATAATTGTGTTGTGAAGTTAATTAATTAAATGCTAATCTAGTGACATTAAAATTAATATTTATAGTAAAAATGTAAACTTAATCAAATAGAATAATAAATTGAAAACAACTTTTTCAAAAAGGATTATAGTTTGTTTATTTTAATTAAATTAGTTATATAGATAGAGAATAAATCATTTTTTTTTCAAATTTAGAACTTAAAAATATGTTATTGAAACTCAAGTATTATTCAGATTTTGGACTGCCGACAAATTATTACAAACTATTTTTGAATATTTTCATATCTATTTTGTAAAAGGTGTATTATTATTGGGTATTAATTATCAATTCACAATTTACCCATCTACCATAATATACACATCCATTTGTTTTATTTATATACATTTTTCAATATTTTCATACATAACATTCAACAATATTATTCAAAAAAATTGTAATAATAATTTAGAATATATCATCCCAAGGGTATCAATAGTAATAATATTTATTATATATACATATGTACCTATCGCTTATCTAGTAGATATTGGCGGAAAGTTTCGGATTATATATATTATTATTTATAACCTACTCATACACAAGGCGATAAGATTTTACTGCAATGCGTAAGTATGTAGTCCGTGCAAGTATAGCCTGACAGTTAATCGAGGTTCAACTGTATTTGCAAAAAAAACCTTAATTAAACCTGCCTCTCTTAGTAAGTTACTAATATATTTAATAAATTAAATATTTTAACACTGTATATGTAATTAGATATAATTTTATATAACTTAAATTGCAAGCAATTGATTTAATATAAAATATTTTTCATTATGTTATAAGCCTAAGACATTTATAAATACATTGTTATTTTACATAAGTAGGTACTTAATATCTACTAAATACTTACAATTTGTGCAATTTTTAGTTTTCCAGGAATAGTATACAAATATGTGTTGTCATATCTCAGGTTTGAGATAATTTCAGTATTGGTAACTGTAGTGGTAGTAGTATGTTGACTAGGAAATCCGGGATCAGCCATTTTCAATAAGTTACACTAAGTACTGTAAATTATAATTGAGTATTTTTAGTTATTTAATTAGAGAATAATTTTGATTCGTTGAATAATGAGAACTTCAATGTTAGTCAACACGACATGTCTATTACCATGCATAAATACAAGGCAGCAAAGGGTTAAAGGATTCAAACTCCCTTTGACATTGGAAGAAAATGAATAATTATATTTTTATACCTACAATTAACTAGTAAATTAGTAATAACTATCAGTAGTTTTGGTCTATGTAAAAGTTGTTTGGTAGATAAATGTAACTATGTAAATATATTTTTCATCATTATTTAATAATAATTGTTATTATCGTAGCCCTTGAAAATCCTAAAACCCTTCCTAAAATATTTTTTTTTGTATATGCGCCTCTCAATTGGTACCACATTATATAATAGTTCTATAAATTTGAATCTATAGGTTTTCAAATTAAAAACTAAAAGTTCAATATAATTATTATACTATTGTATAAAGGAACTATTGTTTTTTTTTTCAATTGATTAATGATTGTTTACACATTGTATAATATAACAAGAATGATATAAGACCAAACGGAGAAAAGCACTTAATGCAGAATGAACTGCAGTGAAATGTTTTTGAATGGAAACGAAAGGAAATATCCACTACACAAAATGCACGGCCTTTCATAATTTCCTATTAGCCCAGACGTGTATTAATGTCATGGTAACCAGTAACCGATCATCAATTTAAGTAGACAAAAACGTTTTTTTCCCTCCGTCGTTCCAACTCGTATACCTACGGAATAATAATAAGCAGGTACCCACACAACAATTTGTGGCACGGGGACGAGTTCGTGGTCACAGCAATTCATTCAGTCATATAAAAATAATTGTCCTTGTCAGAATTGCGACACGGAAAATTAAAGACGTGCATACACACACACACGGACCGTAAAGTACTATAATAATTAAAATGACAATAAAATACGATAACGTTGCGAGCGTTTAAAATAGTCGTCATGTGCGACGATAAAACCACACGGGGGGGGGGAGGAAAGTAAACACGAAATAGAAAATATTCAAATAAACACGGATAACGCGATTACACACGCGTCCGCCCCCGCAATCGATGAATAAATTATCGTAATGTAGCGACCAAATTAGGTAATATTGGCCGAAACAATAAAGCAATGACGCGACGAGAACAGGACAACGGAGAGAACGTCAAACAAGCAGCCCGTTGTTTATAAACATAATTATTATGGACTATAATTAGTATTATAGTCCGTAAAATTAATATTAATTTTAGGTACTACTATATTATAGGCTTCAACAATACCACTACCACAGATATATAAAATCAAATTAGTTGGCTTATATTATGTCTGCGAATAGTAATACATAATAGTTATATTATTATTAATAATAATAATAATAATAATGATGATGATGATGATGATGATGATGATGATAATATCAATAGTATTATAATGAGTGATTGAAAAATCGAGCGAGACCTGTTGAAGCGACGATTGGCTAGGAAAACTACGGGAAACACCACCGACGTAATAACGACGAACAACAACACCGCGACGTTATATTATATTAATAATAATTTTGTACGCACGTTATAGCGATAGTTAAGCGACGGACAAACTTACCCGACGGCGCGGCGACTCGTTATCGCTCATGAGATATTAATGCTGTTGCGGTGTGGTCGTCGACGGACGGGCCGCGGGTAAGCGATAACGCGGGTGTTCCCCCTCCGGTACGCGGGCAGACCCGGACAGTATCTAACTATAGGTACGGCCGAAAAAGCGATGAATACACGGTGCGGTGATAGCGCGCGCAACGGTTGGACGGGAACGAAACAATGATGACGGGCGGGTAGCCGCTTCTCGCGGGTCCCTTCCCACACCAACCTATCCGCCGCAACACGTCATCGTTCGCCGCCGAAACCGTCTTGACGCCCCCCGGTCGCGCGGAACCAAGCCGACGGCGGCGGCGAAACGAAAACACACACATAAACAGGCATCGTATGGCGCGGCGCAATCGCACTGTAAACAGTATTGGTAGTATTGAGCACGCAATGCAAATATAATAATAATACAATAATAGTATATTATTACGTGATATAACGCGATATTAATTAGGTACAAACAGCGGGTTAGAATGAAACCCATGTCAAACGATCTACGGTTAAAGCTGTTCCGCGCGTCCAATTCATTCGACACCGGACTCTCACTCACTCACTCACACACTCACTCACTCACTCTGACTCTCATTCTCACTCACTCTCTCAACCACTCTTCAATCGCTCTGCGCCCGACGGTGCCTACGGGCGGGGCCGGAGTTAGGCCCATTTAACCGCCATAAATTTATATAATTAAATAAATAAACCAACTTAAATTTAATTTGAAGGCAATGATCCGTATCATAATAGTATGCGAAAAACGATTCTGAACAGAGATGATTTGTCAGTCTAGAATATATATATATATATGTTACCAGCAATATCGATGATAATCCGGTAATTTGTAAAATGCCAAAAATCACTCGGCAATATAGTATATAATACGAGCTTTGCCTAGGCATTATGTATAATACTAAACGTCAATTAGGAGATATGATAAAATTAAACAAAATTGGGTACCACCTATTATAAAAAAAATATCGACGATTTTACTTATCGTTTATCGTAAATGCGCGTGCTGTGTGTGCACGATTTACCGCAATTAAGATATTTGAGATTATAATATGTTAAGAATATTTTAAGATAAATTAAGATCACGGACTAAGACTATCTTAGTCCGTGATTAAGATATATTAAGAATATTGAATGTACTCATAATTGTATTACATTATCGTCATTCTCGTGTCTCGTTGTGGTGTGGCATAGGTATGGATACGAATGATATGAAGTCACATTTTTATAATGAATTACCGAAAATCGTAAAAAGTTGTCCAATAACACAAGTTTTTTATCTGATGAACAATATAATGAGTTAATAGAAATGATTTTAGAACTTGAAGGTGGGCATAAGAAAAAACAGCCCAAAGACTTCTATTTAATCAAAAGGTAAGTAATTCATGTTACCTTCATAATACATACACAAATACACAATAGACACATTTAGTCTAGGCCCTAAATTACTTTTATGAAATAAAACTATTTTTTTTTTATTTACATTTTTTTAAAATTAATTTAATTCTGTAGTTGTTATGATGTGCAATGTAATAAGTACGATAGAAAATGAAGAACAGTTAACTGAGTTAGTTAATCGCAGAACAATCAAAAGAAATTAATTCAAATGTAGAAAATGAAATTGACACAGAACAACTAGTATCCACAACGACCAAAACTATTTGATCAACTATCAAATTAAATAACGAAAACGCCAATGTTATGCAAAGTTACGAACAGTTGTAAAGGAACTGGCCAAGGATTTTTAAAATGCGTTTGTAAGATCAAGTGTCAAAATAAAAAGTGCATTAGTCTTAAAAATAACGTTTTATGCATATCAAAATGTAATTTTTCAACAACATGTTGTAATAAGTAACTATAATAATAATAAATATATTAAAATGTTAATAAACATTAAATAATTTGTTTTTTACTTTGCCTAAGAAAAATTGGCATTTTACATAAATCCTAGGTATTTTATAAAATACCTAGCCTCCTAGGTTATATGTAAAATAATATTGAAAATCCTGTTTTATTTACATTGCCAAAATCCGATCGGCAATATGCATAATATCTAGTCATTTTGAAAATACCTGAATTATCCATATTGCCGGCAACATATTATGTAAACTGGTATTATAATTTTTATTATGTCAATATTTATAATATATATATATATATATATATATATCAATATCACTATTAATTTTATTATATTAATTATAATATCAATATTAAGAGTATACTCTGCAAATGCTTATAAAAAATAATTTTGAATATAAATTTCAATAATTTTTGAATCACAGTAAGAATAACTTCTGTGAAATCTTCTATTAAATTTTCATTTAATTTATATCAGTGAATTTTTTTTTTATTAACAAATATAAAAAAAAAAACTTTTGAAAACTATTGATAATTTTTTACTATTAATCATCCAAAGTATCAACTAGATTCCCTTTCTTTTCAGAATTGAAAATCACTATAACTGGTCCAAAAAGTAATGACAGACACAAAAAATAAACCAACCACTAGTATACCGTGCTGTTGCGTGCTGGACTATTTTTGAAATAGAGTAATATATAGATAAAAAAAATACAATAATAAAGTAAGATTGTTTTCGAAAATTAATACTATAAAAAATTACCTATTCTTTCTTAAACTATTAGATTATTTGATATTTTCCATAGTTCACTGTTTATAATACAGTGAAAACTTTTAAGTCATAAAAACTTTAAGTCTTGAGAATAACCTCGGCCATATTTCTGTCCCTGAAGTATTGCCGCCCTCTGCGAGTGCACAGCCCGCACATGCCTTCCGCCGGTCCTGTCTATGGGTCACGCGATCGCTATATGGTTTGTTAACGCGCGGATTACGTGTACTTTCGTGGTGACTTCGAGTGGCACTTTTCGCTGACCCGCCGGCGATTTGGCCTGTTTACTTGCAGTTGTATCGCTCATAAAAGGTCGACCCAAATTATTGTATCGTGTTTAATAATTAGCTTGATAGGTACTTACGGAATAAAAAGTGCTCTGGGAAACTAATAATATTATTTGGTTAGGTTTATTATTATAATACAATTATTAAAATGTTTATGCGGTTCATATGCGCTTAGTTTCGTTTTTCACGCGAGTAAGTTAATAACGGCAGTACGGCACATTGGAAAGCTCCGGCCCACCCGTCGGCCCGCCTTGAATTTTGTCGATTAAACACAATGTATAGCTTCGTTTGAGTTCAAATTTTCGAGTTTTACAGTCAAAACTCAGTGTGTACAACACAATTTGAATAATTACTGAATACTAATTATACGCATATTGTGTAGTAATGCCGAGCTGCTGGAGTCTACTTTTCCTAACCTATACCACTTATGTTAATCAGTGGTCTGTTGGTTGGTTAGTTCACGTTTCGTATTTTAATTATGTTAGCGGAATAACATAATACGTGTACATCATGTATTTATAAACTAAATGATTTAGTCTAAATCAAAATATAAATCATATTCCACGTTGTAAAGACCGATAGGATATTTCTTAGAGTTAGTAGGTATTTAGGTTATTGGAATGAAGAGTAGATATACGAAAATGTATTTATACACCCTGATTTTGGAAAAAATCGTGACGCAGCCAACGGAGTAGATGCTAGTGAATTGCTCATCGATTTCATCTTGATCGTTGATGGGTTATTTAATTGTCTATTTCTGATTAAAGATTAGTGTTCATAGTTTGCACCAATTATACCATGCAAAGAGTTACGGGGATTGGGTTAAACTGTCGAATCAATTAATTACCAATCTACCTACTTTTTTCAGTGGCATATTATGTAAAAGAAGCTATAAGACAATAGAACCACCCCTCCCCTCTCCTCTTCTATTAGCTAAGTGTATTTAACCTGAGTTATAATGTCATTCAATATTGGTTTATTCATTTATCAAATCAGTATTCTTAAGGTTATGTTTATGAGTTATACAATACAAAAAAGTAGGTAGGTACCTACTCATTCGTTTTTATTTCGTTTAATATTTATTTAGTAATATTTATTGTACAAAACTGTATAGATTGTATATTTCTTAACTAAATTAAAAGAAAAAAGAATAACATGTTTAATATCGTTATATTATTATATAACATTTAACTAGAATGAGTACCTCATTTACTTATTTTATCTATGATAGTTGATAGAACATATTTTTCGATTTCATAGCATAGATACGTTTTTATTTTCGAATAGAACTCCACCTAGCGGCTAGCAGTAAATGCTAAGTAGGTAGGTACATGGTCAACTGACATTGTTTAATTGTTAAAATCTAAAACATATGTAACCACTTATTTTGGTGTTAACTATTTCTTACACATTATTACATTTAACCAAATAAAATAAAACAATAAGTCTTCAACGATTGCCGTTTTACTAGCACATCTCATTATCTTAACAAGACAAAAGTCAACAAGTAGTTAGTAGATACTCACTAGTCAGAACTCATAATGGTAAGAACACATATAACACATGCGAATGACGTCTTTATCACATTTTACACTGTACACGACACAGACGTACAGCATTAATATTTTTTCTGCCTGGGTTACAACAAAAATTCACACGCCCGTAATTTTAAAATGTTATGTAATAGGCCATGTGTGTAATGGTAATCACTAATCGGTAGAGATATTGTTATATTTACTACATTGAACCAGCAAAAAATGTTTATTGATAAAACGATCGAGTATGGTACTCATCTACAAAGGCACCAGTAGAAAATCTATCAGGGAGGGGCATAATGGAATTAAACACTAAACATTTTATTAAAGTTTCTATTATTAAAAAAGTGTACTCTTTTCTCGCTAAAAATACGTCAATTCTTTGCGTTAATTCTTCGTTAATTCTTCGAGGTTGTTCTATATAGCAAACCTTGTAATTAACTTTTCGATGAATTTTTCTTTTCTACTATACGCTCTTTTGCGATGAATACTTAGCTTATTAGCATAATAAACATAACTTTTTTAATCGGTAATCACGCGTCGTTACAATTTTACTTTTTGTAAAATACTAAATAATAAATGTCCCTTCTGATATATTGTAACTGTTTATTAAAAAAAAAAAATGTTTAACGCAATTGTAGTAATGGGGGAAAATGTTTTTCTATGTTCAAGTAAATCTATAATATCCATATTTTGCCAGTCTTTTTCTTAGTATAAACTATATCAACTTTTACATTCAACTAACAAGTTTCCAATTTTATAAAAATTATAAATATTTTTTATATTTTCAGTACACTAAGGTTTATTTCATTTTTAAAATTATGCTGGATGAATATGTATTAGGGAAAAAATCGTTACTATCATATTTTTTCAAATCTTTCAAGTTGATTGAATTATTGACTTAAGATAGGATAAAAAAATTGATGCTCGATAATAGCCTGGAAGTTTCACATGAATAATTGTTTCAATGTAATTATTTTCCAGCAATTCTGGGACAAGTAATAATAAAACCTAAATCATACGCTGTAGATTTTGCGTCAGTGAATATTAAGTTATAGATTTTATTTGCATTTATTTTATTATTTTCCAAAATTACTAACAATTTCTCTATGTGCCCCCAAACTTTATAAAGTTCCATTGATATATCTTGTAAAATATTACTGACCGGTTTTAAGATAGCACTATATTTGAAAATTATTGTTGTAATTATACCTAAATAAAAAATTTGAGGTTGAGGAATAGATATTGAGATAAGTGCATCATTACCTTGTATTCGAATTAATAAGACCAATAATAGATAGAGACTGAAGGCTATTTGAATTATTAAAATACATTTTTCATAAAATAGCCTGATTCTTTAAAGAGTACTTTCGTTATAAAATGTAATAATTTTTTTACTTATGCCACCAATAGTTCGAATAACCATATTTTTGACTAAATCATTAATTTTTAATCACTAAATTTAATCCGTAAGTAGTACAATGAAAAAACAAAGCTTTGTTATATTGGTCACAAATAAATATCAATTAAATATTAATTCAAACAATATACCTATATAATAAAAGTTAAGAGCTTCGAAATTACATTTGAAGTCCAAGAGGGGGGAGGGTAAATGCCCCGTCTTGCTCGTTTTCCGGGCGCCTATGCTTATTATAATTATATGAAACTCACATTTATCTAGAAATAATCAACTGCTATAATTTTTATCAAATTGATATACCTACAGGCTACATATAATATTACTCAGGATATGGTTTTAAGGTTTGTAAAAAGATATTATTCCTGGGCAAAGCAAAAAATTTTTGTTTTAGTGGATTACATAAAGAAATACCTACCTAGTAAATGAGTCACTTAAAATAAAAATTATTCTTTCCAATGCGCCATAGTCATAGTATTTTAAATAATCAAGCATTAATAGAAATTTATCTATTTAATATAAGGTATGTACTATACTACTATGTATGAGTATCCCAGTAAAAAATTGTTGGAATAAAATAAAATAGATAAATCATTTCCGATGGAAATAATAACGATAACAATAACGAACAATGTTCGTATTTTAGGTTTAATATTAATACACTAAAATATTATGCTAGTTAAAATATTATACTGTTGAATTAAGTATAATAATACTTAAAATAGATACAAACATTCAATTATTATTCTAAAGTTTTATTTTAAAAATCGGGCAAACAAATATTACATGTTCGAATTTTTCATTTTTTTAAATCAATAAAAAATACATAATTTTTAAAAATGGATTTAGTTTTAATAATACTCCAAATATGACTGCGAGATGTACAAAACGTGTGGTTTACAGAGTAATTAATAATAATAATATTATAACGTAATAATATGTAAATTCAGATTTCAAAAATATTATTTAAGAAAAAAATGTATCGGCAAAAATAAACACAGCGACAGACTAGGTAGTTATGCCGACGAAAAAAACAATTTTCAATAATGATAAAACAATGAAGACTTAATGAAATACAATAATACAAAAAATATGAATTACCTATAATCGTTATAAAAATGTCTATTTTTGTATGAATAAATAGGTAATAAAAGACAATCGCTAAGCCAAACGTTCATTACGTGTATAGTGTATACAGAAAAATTATTAAGTATAGATTAAAAAATATTTAAATTTAATTATACTTCACCGATCATTTGGTCAGAATACATAAATTCCAATAAAGCAGTGTAGCACTTAAAACGTAAGGCACCTTATAATAAGTGGCAAAAACAAACCTATGCATCAAACAAAAAACTTAAAAAAGAGTTCTGCTTACATTGGAAAATAATTAAATGTGATGATTCAATGACTGATGATTGATGACACTCCGTTTCTGTAATTTAAACTAAACAAAAACACGTAAATTGACGCACACAAATACAAATGCATATGTATATGATATTAATACATTATGATATATGATATAAATGTATGATAGATGTTGTACATTGTTATCATAACTTTCTTAAAAATCCACTAGTTTTTAATTGTTAAAATAAACAATTTTTAATTTATTACGAGTAACAATGTGTATCAAATTACCGTCCGTCATGCTTATACATTTTTTTATCAATGTAGGAAATGATTAATAATATTATTTTCATTACCAATCTGAAAATACTAAATAGGTAGTAGTTAAAATATTGGTGTCGATAATGAGTTGTAACATATTGGGTAGATTATGTATCTATGGGTATTGACGGTAGTACGGTACCTATTGTGTGTGATCAGTATTCACCATTTTTAACCCTAGTCTTTGAATATTATTTTAAATCAAACAGGATCGAAGGTATTTTCATCACAGTCCATGGATAAAAAATGGGAGAAAATTGTTTCAAACAACGTGTTTTAACAGAAGGCTGTAGCATTTAAAATATAGATGTAAATAAGAAACAAATCACAACTGAAAGTATTAGCTTGGCATCTTCATATAATATTGAATGTGTCAATGACCAGGAAAATATCATCCCATTACTAGAAAATGTAAATGTTTGTAGTGGGTGTATTTATTTTTATAATATTCCCAGATATTAAATGTAAACTTGGACAGTTAGACTACAGATAATAGAATTATTTTAGCCATGGTACCTTCTAAATGTACAATAATTCTTTTACGGTCACATTTTTTTACTTAAAAATTAAAAGTCATGTGTTAAATTTGAAAAAAAACTTATGTATAATATTCTTCGTTGAAAAAACGGTGAAAATATGATATTATAATTTAAAAACACCGTGAATGAATCCAAAGGTGATTTAGGACATTTAGGTAGGTACCAACCTTCATCTATTACCGAAATAGCTTACCACAAAAAAATCCGGTATAAGTACTCATAATTTATCAATACTGGTTAATTCGTAGTAAATTAGTAATAGGTAAGTAATTTCATTACTGAATACTGATATATATATATTATACGCATGTACCACGATGTAAATAATATTATCTACGTCATGGCATATACATGTACACTGTACAGTACCTACCTATACGGTTATATACCTATAGGATTAACAAATTAGATGATCATTATTAATTGTTTACTAGAATAGTTTTGCGAACCTACGAACCTACTATAACTATTTATTTAAATGTACAAAATATTACAATAGTTAAACATATAACTACCTATGATACATTTATACTCGACTTTCAATTATTAGTGCGTAGCTTAATTCGTTTGTTGATTTGATTAATTTATTATGATCACATACAGTGCCGTAAAAACCGGGTGTGCAGAGTGTGCATTGTACACGGGCCACGGGCCTCATACTAAATTAAGGTGCCTCAAAAGTCCAAAAATCTAATTAAATAAAACAATATCAAATAATAATTTTTTTTTCGGAAATTAAACCAACGTTATTTAGTATTTATACTTATTCAGTTATACCCATGACAAAATAGATATCACGTTTTATTAGTAATAGGATCCAATACAATTCCAATGGTATTAATTTTATTTATTTATTTAATACTAGGAATAGTATTTTAGACTTGGTCTTTTTTGTGAAATATTTTAGTCTTTAATATCTAAAAACGGGTTAGCCGACCGACGCTCGCCATGATGTGCCATTTAACGAAAATGTCTCGTTTAAAATATTTAATATCTTAAAAACTAAACAACATATTGAAATTTTGATACTTGCATCATCTTCAACACATAAAACCACAGATTTATACGTATAATTAAATTTCAAAAATAAAATGTTTAGGTTGGTAAATCATTATGTGAAGCAAGGAAATTTTACATGTATACGATAAGCGATTACGATGAGTAAGGCCCTATGAATATTTCTTAAAGTAATTTTTATTTTCACATAGCATTTTCAACAAAAAATTTCATATAACCATAGCTACAATAATTTAACATTTAAAAAAAATGTAAGTAATTGTAGATTCTGAACGGAGTTATGGAATCTATTGATTTTACAATAATGTGTGTTTTTTTTTTTGTGTCTGACGACAACTTTTTTTGCAGTAAAAATCCTTCGATTTGCTTAAACAGCAACTTTTCTGAAAGGAAAGTGAATGTAGATGGTACTTGAGCTAGTCAAAAATCCAACTTTTTTAATACTTCTTGAAAAAATCGAAAAAACGATAAAAAAATGGGAAATTTTACGCAAAATCACGTTTTTACAAAATACATTTTTTTAAAATGCTCTAACTCAAAAACGAAAAACCGCAACAACTTGAAATTTTCACCAAATCTTTATATTGGTGTTGTCTATACATGGTTAAGTTTTCAAAATATTTTGACATATTTTGACTTATTTATAGACAATTTAATACGGAGATCGTTTCACTCAAATTTTTTTTATAAGCCCATAAAGCTCAAATTTGAATAAAATGTGTCAAATCACGATAATTTGCAAGTTATTTTGTAGATAAAAATTCATAAATTTTTTCTGTTTATACTTAAGGTTTAAAATTTTGGGACTAGTTTGTCATAAGATAATCTTCAAAAATATATAAAAAAATTTCTACCAGACCAAAAGGAAAAAATTTTATGACCGTTTGAAATTTAAATTTTTACGAAATTGCATAAAATAGCGATTTATGGTCAAACGATTTTAAATATTTGTTATAATTCAAAAAGTATAAGTCGCAGAAACTTGAAATTTTCACCAGTTGTTAAGATAGGCATTTCTTTCATGTCATATTTTTTTCAAAATATTATATTAATTTTTAAGCCACTTATAGGCATTTAAAAAAATTCGAATTTTTTACATTTTTTTTTATAATCGGTGATAAAAAAAAATTGACTAATACAAAATACTTGAAAGTTTAATAGAATATTTCACACAAGTAGTTTTTATTATCATTCAAAAATCATCAAAATCCATAGGCACAATTTTTTTTTATAAGCATTTGAACAGCGAATATTGACATAAAATTACATGTAAAATATAATATGATATATAAAATTCTAGACTGACAAATCATATCGGTTTTTTAAAATGCTCTAACTCAAAAACGAAAATCCGCAACAACTTGAAATTTTCACCAAATCTTTATATTGGTGTTCTCTATACATGGTTAAGTTTTCAAAGTATTTTGACATATTTTCCTTTATTTATAGACAATTTAAATTTTCGATTTTTATAAGTTTTTTTTTTTAAATATTTATAAAATTTTTTTGGCTGTCCTAAAACTCTTGAAAATGAATTAAAGGATTACAAATAAGTAATACTAATTGTTACTAAAAAATATCAGAGATGGTTTCACTCAAATTTTTTTTTATAAGCCCATAAAGTTCAAATTTGTATAAAATATGTTAAAATCGCGATAATTTGCAAGTTATTTTGTTGTTGAAAATTCATAAAAATTTTTCTGTTTATACTTAAGATTCAAAATTTTAACACTAGGTTATCCATAAGCTTACCTTCAAAAATATATAAAAAAAATTCTACCAGACTTAAGAGGAAAAATTTTATGACTGTTTTAAATTTAAATTTTTACGAAATTGCATTATAATTCAATTTAAATATAAAATACTATATTATTATATACACATTTTAGACAAACATATTAACTCCGTTCAGAATCGGTATTCGTATACAATGATATCTATCATTGCATTCAAATTTAACAAATCCATTGTAATAATGACCAATCCTATAAACGAGATACACTCCACCCCCAACTGTACAGCAAAGCGAGGCCCACCCGTTTTTTTTATTTTTATGTTGTGTGCTCGTTTTATGAGATCCAAGACTATCGTAATATGGCATTTACTTAGGGCCTCGCGATTAATCCTTATAATATTTTCTGATATATATATATATATATAATTATAACATACGCACACACACAATATGTAAACTATGTAATATAAATTTATTAATATATTAATATATATTAATATTTTTACAAGTTGTTGCATATTTATGACTATTTCTGTGACATCGGCTTCAGCAGAACGCTCATTCTCAAGCTTTTTAAAAATTATCTACGGAATAACGCATCGCTAGATCGGTTAGACAATATTGAAAGGCTTAATACTTCGCGAATCGATTGTAGATACTATAGTTGATAATTTCGCTAATTTAAAAGCCAGGAAAAAAAATTTGTATTAGGAAACAATTGTTTATTTTATAATTCAATAACTGTTTATTATTTTCTTTGTGTATTTTATTATCTTATGATTAAACAAGTAAAATGTGGTAGTTTTTGTAAAATAACATTATATTCTAACTTTTCATGTTATTATGTTAAATTCTTTGAAACTTCAAAGTTATTATATGGTTTAAAAATTAAAAGTATAAGTATGTATATTATGTCATGTAGTTACTAAATTCGGCCAACATAAGAATTAACTAGTTATTATTATTATTATTACAACAAATTAACTAAGCAATGGATACCATTCTGGGTAATCGTACATTTTCAGAATGATTTCTAGCCATAAGACATAAATATGTAAAAAATGATTTGCAATATCTATTGGAAACATTTATAGTTTATAGGGCCTCAAGATTTGGGCTTGCACACGGGCCTCAAGTAATCTAGTTACGGCACTGATCACATAACATATTAAAATGTAAAGGACCTACTAAATTGTACAGGGATTTGGTCTTCAGAAAACCATCGAATGAATTGAATAGTTATTTAAGAATTTTAGGTGATACATCGAACCGTAAGACTGTACATTTAGGGAAATTACAGTCCAGTTTACATCTTGTAATTATATTTTGCGGAGTAGGTACTATGGAAACACCGTAGTAGTTAAGTACTAATGGTAGTAAGAACACCCAGTGGTCGAAATGGCTCAAGATAAGGGGAGAGATGCTTTACAATTCAGATTTCCTGATATCATCATAACATTCTTCATACCTTGTATAGTATTTTTTTTTTATAGTTCATATTTTGTTTATGCATCATCAGAATACTACAATCTTTTTCTATCATAAATAATCTTTAAAACTAAACAAATAAATAAAATATTTTCAAATTTAGTAGCAAAAAAACTGACAACTACAAAAACTAGATAAAATATGTAGAGGGATGAAAAATGTAAATACAAAAAAGTAGAGAGATGTCATCCCTCCGTATCCCCCCCTTCGACCACTGGGAACACCGGGACTATAGTTTCCGTAAAATTACTTACCTACCAGATTTTATAGCCCACCTCCTCCCTACATATTATATTTTATCTTTGTTCAAACAGTTAGAAAAAATGATGCATTGGTATAGCCGGTATAGTTATAATACCTACCTATTTGTGTCTGGAAGCAGTAGTGACTCCAAGGAGAAGGGCTAAAAACCGCACCCTCACCCTATATTTTTCTAAAAAATTTGTTAAATATTATTAAAAACAAAATAAAAAAAACTATATTACACTACTTTGAGATCAAATAGATCATATCATAATAGATATTTTGCCAAAACTAAAAATAGACTGTTTGAAGTTGTGCTGTAAAAATTGTTTTTTTTTTTTTTTGTTATAAAGTTTACTGAGAATAAAATTATGACAACCCCTCGTCCTAATCAAGTCTCTGGAGCTGCTCCTCTCTGGTAGTAGGTATAATTATATTTATTTTAATTATTATATTTATTCTCTTGATATAAGTACTCATTCATAAGTAACACCGTATATTCATGTCAAAATTGTAATAATTTGCATGTTATTATTTTATAATTAAAAAGTCATACAATTTTTCTATTTATACTTAAGATTTAAAACTATAACACTAGGTTATCCATAAGTTACTCTTCAAATAATTATAAAAAAAATGTCTACCAAACTTTAAGGATAAAATGTTATGACCATTTGAAATTTAAATTTTTACGAAATTGCATAAAATAACGATTTATCCTCAAATGATTTTAAATAATTGTTATAATTCAAAAAGTATAAGTCGCAGAAACTTGAAATTTTTACCAATTGTTAAGATTGGCATTTTCTTCAAGTCATATTTTTTTCAAAATATTATACTGATTTTTAAGCAACTTAGAGGCATTTGAAATATTCGATTTTTATATTTTATTTTTTTTTTTTGAATTGTTGATAAAAAAAATTTGGCTGGTACAAAATACTTGTTTTTACTGTAATTTCAAAATTATTCAAATTCATAGGCCTAATTATTTTTTATAAGCGTTTGAAAAGCAAATATTGACATAATATTTCAATTTAAATATAACATAATATATAATATACCTATTCTAGACCAACATATCATCTCCGTTCAGAATTGTTATTCATATACAATGATACCTACCATTGCATTCAAATTTAATAAATCCATTGTAAATGTTTTATCCTATATGAACAAGGTGCACTCCACCCCATACTGTACAGCAGCGCAAGGTCCATCCAGTTCTTTTTTTACCTACACAATTGTATCTACTCTTCAATATACATTCAATACATAGTGTTTAATATTACATTTTAAGGATAAACTGACAATATCATGTGCCGACACAAAATTAATACTAAGACTGAGTAAGAACAAAAAACTATATTTATTATGGCTCTGAGCCTATTACCCAAGTCAACATTATGTAAAGGTTTTTCAACATTATAAAACATAATAATTTTTTACATTAGTTTTTGTTTTTAAATAAGTATTTTATAATTTGTCAAGTAATCTTATAAGGAATACCAAAATTTCAACTAAAATAAGTAAAATTATAAACAGCCTAAAATCATATACATGAGGAAATGCGAAAAACCAAATCTATGAATAATTAGTTTGCATTATTATATCATTAGTTAATTTCAAAGCTTAAATTAAATCATTTTCTTGGGTCAATGAAATTGAGTTTAAATTTCTATACCTTCATATCTCTATTTGATAAAGTATAAATATGTGATACATAACAAAACAATATTACAATAATTATTATTGTCATATAACATTGAAATGAAAAATTCTGCCAATCAGTAATTATAATTTGTGAAATATAAAGTTGTTGTACAAAAAAATTAATTTAATAGAAGTTCAAATTTGAAATGTTCTTAACAGCAATAACTTTTGACAAATTATTTTAAAGTATACTACATAGTAATGAGTATAATATTAGTCATGATTTGGGATAGTTAACTATATTTTTTATTTGTATAAAGAGAGTATATAAATATTTTTAATGTTGAAAATTTAATTCTAAATTGCTTAGGAATATTATTAAATTTCTATCTTGATTAATTTATTTTTTGATCATTTAAGCCATAAAAACATAGAATCTTTAAGTGTCTATAAAATAGCTATGAAAATGAAAAATGCTTAGTTTATTTTTAAATCACACTTTAAAACTATGTAATTAAAAAATAAGTAAATAAATACAATGAAAAATAAAATTTAAAATTTGACTCAAATATAAAATTATAACTTACAATAAGTGTTATGTTTAAGTGTAGCATTATTTGAAAAATTAAAACATCAATCATGTTATACATTTAATTTTTACTAAGACAATGAATTTTACATTTACAATTATTGTATTGGCAGTGTTCATCACTGTACATCAATACACTGACTATTGAGTATATTAAAATTTAAAATTTAAACCTAGTTACCAGAATAGTTTTGTAGTGTTCATAATGATTACAGTTATAATTGTAAGACTAATACTTTAATATCAATATTAATAAATCATTTTAAATGCATTAGATATTCATTATTTTTATTTATTTTATTTATTATTAGAGATAATATAAATCACTTTCATGTTTGGAATGTGTTTACATTTTATTATTTATATACCTGTATCATATATCTTGATGTATTGCAATATGCACTTAAGGATTTATACATTTCAAATGTTCATAATTCTATAGTTAGAATATTCAATTATACAATTTAATAAAAATACGTTCTTTTATATTAAGTAATCCTATAGTTTTAAAATTCAGATGATGTGATTTGTTTCATAATTGTAGTATAAAACAGTTCTATCTTCTTCACATTTTGTATATCTGATGTTTTAAATTGCAAGCACTAAAATAATAAAAAAAAATGCGTTAAACAGTTTTAATAATATTATATCACATATAAATATATAATAAGGTCAACTTTAAAACAGAAAACACTAAAACTAAATTATTGAATTGAATAGTATAGTTTAATTACTTACTGTTATATTATCTGTAACTTTTAACTGCACAGTTGCTTCACTATGACAATATTTCATTGTGCATCTAACCTAAAGTCATAAAAATGATGAAAATTAAATTTTAATATAATTTTCATTTGTATATAGCTATAATAGTTTTAGAAAACATTTTGTTCCTGGATAGTTGGGTAGGTAATGAATACTGAATAATGATAAAATTAATTGAACCTATTTAAAAGACATACCTAGTTATACTACCAATATAATGCACTTAATTTCGATATTTACAGTTTATAGTTTAAATTACTATTAAATTACTAAAAGTATTTGTCATTATTATTTCAAAAATGTTTAAAATTTCATATTTAATATTTAACTAAGACAACTTTAACAATGCTTTTTCATTTCTAAGGCTTATGTTAGTCCATTTAGAATCATCGCTACTTCTACCACACTCTTCGACCTTTCCCTAACCAACACCACTTTCATATCCAATAATGGACTGATTTCCATCAGGTTTTTCTTAACTGTATTGTACTACCTTTGCCGAGGACTTAAAGAACACTAGGATTTATTAATTTTAATAATATTACTAAATCAGATGATTTTTATAACATAATAGGTAGTTAAAATACATGAAATAAGAAAATATTATAAGACTTACAGGACTTGGGTATTCTAATATTGGAGTTTAAACTTTTAATCTTCATTAATTGTTCATGAAAAATTTGTTACAATCAAAAAAGTAAAACATAAAATTATAAATGATTGGGTAGTTTAGACGTAAAACGAAAAAATGTATTAGGTAATATCGAAAGAAATAACATCTTATGCTAATATACATTATCTATTAGAATAGTAATTTAAGACACACAATAGGGTATGAACAATTAAAATTATATTAATACAGAAATTAATTGGGATTATTTTACATAACATATTACATAATAATACACTTGGTAATTAAACAAAAAATCTAAAGTTAATTATTCCTTTGATAAGTGAAATGTACATTTAATTATAAAATCTGTTAACATATATTTTATACTGCTGTTTAAGAAATTATTATCTATCCTTCATTAAATATCTGTCTATATTGTTCTGTGTTTAAAAATAATTAGTATACAATTTAATTTCAATGAATTTATATGTAAATTATTATTAATTTATAATACAATTGAAATTGATAAAATTTAAATAAAAGAATAAGTTAAGTATAATCATTAAATCATAATTTAATATCATGTCATAAAACGTTAAAAAATTTTAGTATTTAGAACAACAAATTAATATGTTACTCTAATGGTTAAACAGCATAGCTAGCTTGTATATTTTCTATTAAAATATAACAAAAATAAATCCATGTTATATATTAATGAATAAAATGCAATTATACTATTAAATAAAGAAATACATTGTGACATAGATTTTTATATTTCAGTCATTATTATACTATTTTTGTACATTTTATTTAAGTGAAACTATTCTATAAAATTTATAAATCATTATACATGGGTAGGTAATATTTTCTATTAATATTGTTCTACAATAAAAATTAAGATAAGTTATGTCAGGCGGTACTTCAACAAATTCAATAATCTTCCAAAAAAATAATCTAAACATCTGGACATGGTTTTCCTTTTTTATTCAAGTTACATTAATTTGTATGTAAACATTCTAAATTGTATCTTTTTATAAATATTAAATTATAAAAATACTGATAACAGCCTTTTTTATAACATTCAATGAATAAAAAATGTATTAATTGATGTGGACATGCGGTCTTTTAAGACAGCATGTTGACAATACAGTACTCACACGCATGGGCGCAACTAGGGGAGGGGGGCTTGGGAGTGCTTAGCACTCCCAAATTTTCTGTACTGGTTTTTACAATATTGGTAATAGTAAAACTTCTGATTTTACAAATAATAATTTATTGACTGCTAAAATTGATAAATTATCAAAAATTGTTTTTCTGTTATTTTAAAATCTAATGGTCAAAGGAAACA
>JAIPRK010000687.1:58028-148511 GCA_025469195.1 Chaitophorus viminalis
TTGAGTTTATTACCTATTAAAATGTACCGTGTACACAATATGTAGAATCAATAGGTTTTATTTTAAAATCTCAGGATTTTGTGATTTTTGTGATAAAATAACTATTAAGTTATAACAGTGCTGCAATAAGTAATTAATGGCCATATTTCATTGGTGTATTGAATTTTAATATTGTTTATTATGGCTTTTGCTTTGCTTAGGAATATCCAAAATCAAAATTTGGTTCACAAAATCACGCATTTTCATCTTCTTATTATGCTAAATTTGAGTGGTTAAAGTATAGTATCAAGAAAAATGCTGTATTTTGTTATGCTTACTGCATGTTTGCAAACAATTTTGGTTATACTGAAGATACATTTATCAAAACTGGGTTTAATAATTGGAAAAAAGCAAGTTTTTTAATAACTATTCTTATACTTATTACTCGGTTATTATGTGACGTCTATTACAATTGTTTTATTTTTTTTAATTAAATTAATTTACAGTTATCTTCAAAATTAATGTCTCAGAGTACTATAAGATTGTCTGAATATGTGTCCAGTAAGAAATCAGGATCTGTTGTATGAAAAATGTGTATAGCTAATAAAGTTTTAATAGAAAAAAATAATGACTGATGCATGAAACTGCATGCTTACTATCAAACCGGATTTTGATATTAATGATATTAGCAAAGTGATCGAAAAACATGTTTATCCCAATCTTTATAAGTTGTTACAAGTAGCAATAAGTATTCCCTAAGCCAGAAACTTGCGAACGATCATTTTCTTCTATGAGGCGTATCAAAAATTGGTTACGAACCAGTATGCTACAAGACCGTTTCACAAATTTGGCAGTATTGAATATCGAAAGAGATGTTGTTAACTTGTTAAATGATGAAGACATTTTAGAAATGTATTGTATAAAAGACAAAAAATTTTTATTAAAATTATTGAGTTGAATTTGTGTATAGATATCATTAATGTGTATTATGGGGGAATAAGAGGTGTGGGGGCGTAGCCCCCGCGGGTCTGTGTGGTCTTGATATTTTTAGCCCCCTCA
This sequence comes from Chaitophorus viminalis, assembly GCA_025469195.1. Lineage (NCBI taxonomy): Eukaryota > Metazoa > Arthropoda > Insecta > Hemiptera > Aphididae > Chaitophorus > Chaitophorus viminalis. Next base: position 59,067 of record JAIPRK010000687.1, read on the forward strand.
AAATAAAAGCTCTAGTTGCGCCTATGCTCACACGAAATAAAATCGATTATCTTAATACCTATGTAACAAAATAATAAAACAGTAATCACCCGGGTCGGATCTTTGAGAAGTAAATTGTACGAAGCAGTTTCAAATTCTTTCCACGTCTTCAGATACATGGCAACCGTCGGTCTTTTCCAAGTCGAATGAAACGTAAAAATAAAATAAATAATTATGTATATTGATACGTGTTGGAACGAGGTTAGAAAAATCGGAGAAACAGACTGATTCAAAATTATTTGCGCGGTACAATATTAATATATTATAGGTATTCAAGTTATTGAAGCACGAATGCAACGATTACATGGGTCCAGAAACGACATTCGAAACGATAACGAACGACGGCGTAACAAAAGCCGACGACAACATGATATTATGTCTTAACACAGTGTCACGATATCATGTGGTGTTATTATTTTCACGAACGTTATCAAAAAAATCTCTCGTAGTATCATGTGATATGTGTAACTGTGCCACAGTCGCCAGTCACGTCTCACGTTTTCCCTGTGACCCGTCGATCGTCGTTCGGGCGGCGCACACATCATTCGCTATCACTACCCAATAACGTATTCACCGATACGAAACGATCCGTTAACGTTCTCTTCTCGTTTCACGGCGGCGAGCCATGGTTTTAATTTTAATAATTTTTCGAGCCTTGAAGACAGTGGCGCACAGAGTGTTTTTAAAACATGTCACGAATTCAATTATACTTACCCACCCACCTCAACATTCATCGCACCTAATTATATAATTTGTTAAAACATTGATCGATGATAATTACGTACTAACTATTGAAAATAGTTATGAAAAATCAACTGAATGAAAATATCGATTCAAACTCTTTTTAATTTTTATTTTTGAGTTTGTGTCATGACGCATATTTTGTCATTTTATTGTCACTCTGAATTAATTTTCAAATTTAACTTAACACCACAAGCAAGCGAAGAATAGCTTAGTTTATAAATAATATTATTAATGTGTTGAAATAATAATGTACCTAACGACTTATGATCATTTTTTGGCCATATTTTTACCAATATTATGTTGTGCTTCAAAATGCAAGTGAAGTATTTATCCCAGAAATGTTGTCATGCTGTTCATATAAAGATACGAATCAAAATAAATTTTTTCGAGAAGTTGAAAGAATTGTTGAAGAATTTTTTTTGCTCGAGAAGTTGACTTAGAAGACTTAAACGATAATATGTTTGCCGAAGCAAAAGCAAGAAAAAAGAAATTTTCTAAACCGTTATGAAATCCAATGCAAAAACAATACGATTTGATCGTTTTGTAAAATACGATCGGATTTCTAGTCGGACCTTTATCGACTGTTTTATTTTCTTTTTCTCGTCTTGTTTGGGACGTTTTGTGACCGTCGCTTAGCTATATATAATACCCGAGACACGACTATCTTTGGTTGGAAAAATAGCCAATTTATTGCACATTAAAATATTAGATAAGTATACATATTATAATAATTGTGACTTGAACAATAATAGGTTATTTTAATTTGGTGGGGAAACACCGAATTGTATTTAGTTTAATTTTCACTCGTTGTAAACTCGAATTTGTTTAATGTTTTGAGATTTGGATATGATATTTTACTGAAGTTATAGCATAGGATTGGAACAGAATTTCTGACCATTCTAAACCGCGGTTGCAGCAATTTTAGGACTTAACACCTCAGTTAGTGGATCGTACGTTTTATTGTTTTTAAAAAAGCTTAAATATAAAGATGTTTAAGTTCTAATTCCAAATCAGGTAAAACCAATTACTGTGTCTGTACACAAAACCAGCTATTATAGTTATTACATAACAGTAAATAGCTTTTTTAAGTGCAACCAATTAGCTATAGAGTTAAAATTGATATGGTAATTAATATTTATACACTTGAGTACCTACATGAAAAGATATATCTTTTTATGTAATTAAAAGATTCTAAAAACTATCTTAAAAACCATGAATTTTATAGAATCATAGAAAACACTTATGGCATTTGAACTTAGATGAAATGATAAAAATACTTACGTGACTGAACTTACCTAATACAGTAATACCTTCCAAGAGCCTACCCGTCTTTATTCTTTCAAACAATTTGAACAGGCAGTAGGATAATCTAATTCGATCTACGAGAGAAAAACACCTCACAACTCTATTAATATAGTTAAATTGATTTTTGAGGACTCTTTCAACGCTACCCATGATTTTGACATTTAGGATCTGTAGTTACCGACACCGAGAGGACTCTACAGTGATGCTACGATAATTATCTATTATAATATGTTGTGAGTTCATGACGCGTAACACTCTCGCACAATTGTGCTGAATCTTAAAATTGCATAATATTTTTATACATTGTTTTATTTTTACTTATCACTTAGATCCTTGGTCACCTTTTGGTAAGTATATTATATAAGTATATATGTATAAAACTCAATATACTTATACCAAATAGTAATCACTCATTAGTAACATAAGTGGAAAACATATTATTAAATGAAGTAGGTGCTGTACATATGTACATCAGTACATAAGTACTTATAACTTTTAAGTATCTATATGATAAAATAAATAAATTACACTTCCTGTACAAATATTCAAATTTTAAGAATTTTATTTCTTGAAATGTAAAGTTTGAAATTACGCCTACCTGTTAATTTAAGGTTACCAGCATTGATTTAATCAATATAAATGTGAGATCATATACATTTATAATTATACAATTATTAAAATTAAGATTAATGTATTATTACATTACTTTTAAAAATTCAAAAGTATTTTCTTTATTGAAAACGTATTTAGTGAAAGTTATTGATTCTGGTTTTTGTTTTCATATGTTGTGTCATAACTACTTGTATGAGCGTATGGCAAGTGGCAATCTATATAATATATAGTGTATATATAGTTCATCGCTTTTCTAATTCTTATCACTCACCAATTAAAACTTTCAATATATTATATATAATTTTATTTTTACTTCGCGTAAACAGCATACGAAATGTATAATTTTGAACACTGTCATACAACTCAGTGCCTTGGTATGACATATTTTTATCATACTTCATCCGTGGCAATGGCTTTTATCTCATTGACAATTGTATAGGGTAAAGTGGATATATCCACCTTGGTGTAGAGCTATCATTACAACAGATCATTCGGTTGATATAGGTACCCAAAACATCCCGTTTGTTCTTCTATTTAAATACATAATGCACGCGTAATTTCAATACTTCCATAGAATATAATAAATTTTTTTTAACAACATCTTTCAGAGTTTCTTTCCTATTAGTACGTAATGCCATAGGCATGCGCAGCTTCCAGTTTCAGGGGCAGCAAGAGATTAATTCGGCCCATTCTTCAAATTCATCATTAAAACCTGCCCATAGTTTTACTTTTTTAATATTAGGTATCAAAATTAAAATTGTATTGGTTATTTGTTTTTTTTTTTTTGATAAAAAATTCTATAATAAGCCATAAAGCACTAAGTCACTAAAGATGTATTTCTCCACGAACCTATGGTTAATATTATTATTTATAATATGATAAAATAAACAAACATTAATAACAATAAATATTTTAAAAATCATAATAATTAAAGTAATAACAATTGGTTATTGGGTATTCTTAATAATATTCATAAACTTTTTTTTACAAATTTATAAATTATAATACTAATCTATGCTCTACAGAAATTAAATTTTTAAATTCATCAATTACACTACCTACGAATATTTACAAAAGAAATTAATATTCTTGTTTGACAAATAGAAAAAATCATTATTGTTTCTATTTAGTCTATACTGTGTCGTGGTAAATCAAAGTTTGCTTTTTACAATGGTAAGTTTAGAAAAACTTCTATCACAATGTGACAGAGCTTATAACAAAAATTTTAAATATTAAAACATTAAACCCAGTTTATTTTTAGATTCGTTGACCATAAATGATAATAATATTTACGATTACAAATCATAGCTATTTATTTTTATAGTAAACAGGTTTATTAGATTTATACTGGTAAATTCTATAATCATAAAATATTTATATATACTTTATCAGAAAAAAAAAATAATAATAGTAATAATTTGTGAAAATATAATTTTACCGAGGCCCATTATTTAATATTTGCCGGCCCCGGTAGCTCCAAAGAAATTCCAGGGGTAGCATATGCTACCTCTGCTGCCCCCGTTCGCACCTATGCGTAATGCACTATTGTCCCGCATAAGAGATAAACGTATGAACACTACAATAAAAACTTTCTTAATAATATTCTGGTTTTAAATTAATTATAAATACTTATATACCATTTACGAAACACCTTTAATTTCAATATTTACTTATTAAAATGTACAATATACCATATTATACCTATCAATATTTCAGTATTTTATGTTCGATATACATTTATTATTAATTTACAGAAAAACTTTTACGAACATTAAACATTAATTCTTTTTATCGAAATTATATTTACACAAAAAAGATATCATACAAGTTACAAGTGTTACAAGTGACAAATAAATAAATAAAGAAGATAAGATAGGCATTTCATATAAAGAAACGAGTGTCAAGATTTTACTACATTATATTTGTGTACATATATTTTATGTATGTATGTATACAATATGATAGTTCAGTTCTTGAAATAATATTATTTTACAGTAATCTCGACAATGTTTTACCAATTTATTTAATTAGTATATTCAATTGCATTAACTCACTCATTTTTTTTATGTTTTAATTTGTAACGTTTAATTTTGTAATTGTGACTAATTTAAGATAGGTATCCACTATCCGTACAAAAATACATAATTGAAGGATGAAAACACAATCTCAAAATACACGCCCTAGATACTCTGGTAAAACATTAAGCTGTACATTCTATAACTATGTTTTGCTTATATTGTAAAATTATTAAATATATTGTTTGAATTCATTTTCTATTAAAAGTAAATATTACCATGTAAATTAATACAATAATAGTATTATACATTTGTATTAGATGTTAAGGTTTGATATTTGGATTATTTAACATATAGGTAAATGAAAAACAATTCTTAACTCATAAATATTATACCAATGTATATTTTTATAAGTTAATAAGAGAACAGAAGTTTTATTATAAATTAGAATATATTTTTGCTTTTATAAATATTAAAAGTAGAAAATTATAATACAAAAATATACAAATAAAATTTATGAATATTAGTGATTATTATGTATTGATTGTCATTATTGTCTTATTTATACGATTCTTTTCTAACTAAAAATATATTTTCTATAATATGAACTATAAAGATGACTGTTCTTAAATGATCTCTTACATTTTAGTTTTAAATTATACACATTGAATTGTTTATATGTTACGGTAAATGACGTTAAATGGAAAATAACGTCATTTACCGGTTATTAACGTTATTGACCAAATACATAGTTAATCATCGTTATAAACGGGAGAATCACGTTAATTACCAACACACAAGTAATTATTGTTACTACAATACATAAAATACTACAATTTAAAAAATTATGAACCTAAGTGTTTTTGAAAATAAAAAAAATTCTGGAACTGTTATTATCACCCATCCAAGCAGCTATAACATTTCTTGGACGTCTCTATTGGCTCCTTCAACAGACCCTTGACTTTAACTATGCCTTGGCTTTCGTGGACTATTTTGACTTCATTCTACATTATATGAAGTTCATTAATTACTGAATTAACGAATTCCCTTCCGTTGTCGGATTGCAATATTGCAGGTGCCCCAAATAACGTATAAATGTCGACAAGATTATAAGCGATTTCTTCAGCACGTTTTGATTTCAAAGGTTTTTCGATATTACGTATTTAGTAAGATGATCCTAGTAATTCATTATGAAGCAATAGTCATTATAATGTTGAGACTGCATGGCTGCATGCCTATAAGATCAACTTGTGCCCGTGAGTTGAAAGTTGACTCTAAAATTGGTTAGGACACTAATCCTCTTCTTGGGTGCGCTGTTTTTTCTGATATTGAACGCATAATTTTAAATAAACCATAACTGTCTCATTTGTTATATTGCAATATTTATTTTTGAGTTCAGTCATTATACGATTTCGTCCTCCATGTCCTATGGCAGAATATGTTTCGTGAAGAATATCAAACATATAATCAACATTTCCCACACCATACGGCAATTAACGTTATTCGCTAGAAAATAACGATAGATCCCACATTTGTTGATAAATAACGTTATTTTCCATTTAACATCATTTATCGTAACATATATACTCAACTTTAAACTTTAAACTCATTTATAAACTTTGTTATAGATTTTCATAAAATATATGAAATTGAACACAATTATTGCCGAATTATACGTTTCAATGAAAAGGAGACATCTAGATCAAAATCGAATCGTGTTGTTACTGCCAAATACGGAGTCTTGTCATTTATACCACTTTTTTGCATTGAACAATTTCGACATTTTCCCAACCAGTATTATGCTTTTATATCCATACTACAGGTCAGTCCATACTACAGGACCTTTTACGTACTACTGCACGTTAGTACTAAAAATTTAAAATAATTTATATCCAACCCAAAATTTAGCAACAGTAAAGTTTATTTGTTTGACATATTTAGAAACATTGTTTTATTTATATTTTATTTTTATACTATTCAATTTTATATCAAATCTATGAAAAATAAATTTGGAAATGATATAAAAAAATTTTGTTTTTTGTTTTAGCAAATACCTGATGCATCTCCTATTGGCAAATTTACAACTATAATACCTCTGAGTTTTATATTTATTATTTCAGCCATCATATCAATTATTCAAGATATAGTAAGTTTAGTGTACCTCTCTGAGAAGTTGATTTTTTTTAACAATAATTGTATTATTTACTTATATTAATTTTATTCACAAAATGTTTCAACTTCACTTAAGTTCTATAAGTCCGTTGTATTTTGTGCTCGAATAAGACATTTTTATTGAATGTGTAATGTCAAGAGTGATTGAGAAAAAAATATATTAATGTTATAATATTTTTATATTCAATGTTTTATATTATCCAAGTTTTTATATTATCATTGAATCGTGAGTAGCAGAAGCATAATTTATCATGTTAACTTGTTCATAGATCTTACATAGAAGAGATCATAAAATTAACTGCACTCGCGTAGAAGTTTTGAGAAATGGAGTTTTAGTTCAAGAAAAATGGAGTGATATTGGTGTCGGCGACATTTTGAAAATCAAAAAGAATGATGTCTTTCCAGCAGATCTTATTCTACTTTCATCAAGGTATTACAATAGTTATTACAACCAGAGTACTTTTTTTCTACTAGAGATTATTTTCAGTGAACTTTATGGCACTTGTCACGTAGAAACTTCTAATTTAGATAACGAAACAAATTTAAAAATTAGACAATGTCCTCAAGAAACATCATATTGCAAAGAATTACAAGACATAATCAATTTAAATGGAATTATTGAATGTGAATTCCCAAATAAATTATTATACCATTTTTTAGGAAGGCTGACAATAATGAATAATTTGTGAGAAATATTTATGCTACTAATATAAGATAGAAAAAATATTAATTTTATGGACATTTTATAGTTCTATACCTCTAGATGATAAGCAATTTTTACAAAGAGGATCGATTCTTAGAAAAACAAATTGGATTTATGGAGTTGTAATATACACAGGCCAAGAAACAAAATTGATGCTAAATAAAACTGTTAATTCCTTCAAAGAATCAACAATGGATATAATTCTAAACCAGCAAATTAAATTTATATTTTTATTGATTATTTTATTAAGTCTTATATGCGCTTCATGTAATATTTGGTGGACAAAAATAAACCTTAAAAGCCATTGGTATCTTGAATTAAAAGGTAATAATAATTTTTTTCATATAAAATAATATTTTTCAGATATATAATTTTAAATTTTTAGTAAGTACTAGAAAGTTAAAATAGGCACCTATATTAAATTACTCTTATATCTCATTTTTACCGAATAATCAATTTTTATGTTAAAAAACTATTATATTATATTTCATAGTTTCTTTCATCTAGTTATACAAACATGCTTCCAATAATTTACATACTGGGTATTTAGATAAATAAATCTTAGTGTTAATTGTTTTAAATTACTCTTTAAAATTTATAATGAATGGTGTATGAGTAGGTTCGAATTGTTGAAGTTACATAAATACTATAATTAATAAACTTAATAGGTACGAACTTATTGGTACAAAACACATATTAATATAATTACTTTATTGCTTTATTTAATAGGTGGCGACGTATACACATTTTTTATACAATTTATTAGTTTTTTTATTATATTTCATAATACAGTCCCTGTATCACTGCAAGTCTATGTGAGAGTTCTACGTTATTTACAGGTAAATTATTCCATAATAATCCAATATTTTTTTTTAGCCTACCAATAAAAAATTAAAAAACATGAATGGTATGATGTGTACTTTTAAATAATTATTTGTAAAAATCATATTATAATAGTGAAAATATTAATTATTAGTCAAGTCTTACAAACATCATATTATTTACTTAACTAACTTCAAATGTTCATAATATATTCACTTTGTGAGAATTGACAAACTGCAACGAATTTTCATACTACTCGGGTTAGTACATTTGAACCATTTCAGAAATATTATTAACATTTCTCATTTAGATTATGAAGAAAAGGTGACATAGATAGAAGTATTTAAGGTATGCAAGTATTAGTAGAATTTTGATAAAGATGAAACAACAATTAGCGATAAAGAATAGGACTTTTCATGAACCATTAGGCATTAATATTAAAATGGTGAAGACAATCATATGATTTGCGATGCCTATGATTTTGGTAGCTAGTCATTTTACATATGATTTTGAAATTGTCCGTTTTAAAGAAAACTTTAATACCGGTAAACGTAGTACAGTAAACAAAGTAGATACATATTAACTATTCGATTTAAACAATAAGTATACATTCAATCGATTCAAATGTTTTAAATATTTAATAAAGAAACGAATTCATGATAAAATACTTATCCAACATCACAAAAGTTAATACTTAAGTCAGATAGGTAACAATTTAAGGAGACAAAACCTCTTGAATATTCTAATGTGTATAGAAATATTGGTTTTAAGCTTAATGTATACAAAAATTAAACTAAAGTAATATGTTATAATTATATTTTGGTGCTATAGGCATGGTTTATCAATAATGATATTGACATGTACTACGAAGAAAGCAACTTACCTGCCATAGTTAGATCACCAAAACTAAATTATGAATTAGGCAAGGTATTTATTTTAATTTTATTACCTACATAAGACTAAGGTTTAAATTAAAACTAACGATTAACTTTAATATTGAAAAATATTATTAATAAAACTACTTAAAGGTTATTATAAAATTTATTATAAATAAGTAAAGTTCAGAACATTTTAATTGGAGAAATAGTTTTATTTTAAACTTTGTATTAATCTTTTCTCTTTTATGCATTTCGTATTATCCAGTTTTACATATACTTCATTTATTATTTTAAGGTAAAATATATTTTTGCTGATAAAACTGGTACACTGACTGAAAATGTTATGCAATTCAAACATTGTTCAATTGCCGGAGAGTTGTATTTTTGAAGGATCTCGAAACAAGATCACAAAAGTAAGTTACCTAATACAATTTTGGATTTCGAGTATTCTTTCAATAATAACTTTATTATTCTTAATATATTGTATATCTGTGTGTATATAATGACATAATGTATAAAACAGTAAAATCTATCTAAATACATAAAATTTATTAATAAATTTGTTCATTTTATGACTTAAAATATTTTTATATTTAATACGTGTTAGCCTGAGGTATAATATTGAGTATACATTTAAATTAAAGTATACAATTTAATTTGTCATCACTAAATACTTTTATATTTTACAATTTATAGAACATAAAAAATCATCCAACAAGAAACTATATCTTGGAGTTTTTTAGTCTTATTAACATGCCACACTGTGGTTTCTGAGACATTTAAGTATACAGATGGAATAGTATACAACGGTTCGTCTCCGGGTAAAATACTCATATTTGTACATATTTATTTAATTATATATCTATTTTAAATCTTAAATTATGAACAGAGATATTTTATTGACTTACCGAGTCAATTATTATAAATTTATCATACATATAGCTATAATTTATTGTTTTATTCACCCATAGGCCATAATGTATAAACATAACGTTGCTGGGTGGGTGAAAATGAGTTATGTGTCATTATAACAACCACTGAAAAAGACTAAGCCATCAGTGATATTTAATTTATTATGTAATATCAATTAAAATATTTATCTATTATTATAATACCGATATTTTACAATGTTTTTCATATCACTATACTTGTATGACTATTTTAAATGAATATACCATAAATTTACCATATTTTTTTTTTAAATTTATGATATAGACGAATTAGCACTAGTTATTGGATCCCAAAAATTTGGTTTCACCTGTCATACTCGTTGTCCAAAGTCAGTAACTATAACGACATTAGGTATAGAGGAGAATTATGAAATTTTAAACATAATTGAGTTTACGAATTCCAGAAAAATAATGTCAGTTATTGTTCGGACGTCGGATTTTAAAATCAAACTATACTGCAAAGTACTTCTCGATAGTCATATATTTGACTTGGGTAAAATTATTGAAACAAATATAAATTTTTTAGGGTGCTGATACAGCTATTTTTAAATGCTTATCAAAATCTGGGGAAAAATATAAAAATCAAACAATAGTTCACCTGAATAATTTTGCCCGTGCAGGGTACCGTACTTTATGTTTAGCGTATGTAAATATTTCTGAAAGGTTTTATAAAACATGGAAAGAGGAGTATCTCAAGGCATCTTGTGTTTTGATAAATCGGGATGCTGCTAAACATAAAGTAGCTGAAAAAATTGAAAGAAAACTTAAACTTATTGGAGTTACTGCAATTCAAAATAAATTACAAAATCATGTAAGTTATTTTTAACTATTAAATTATTATAAATATTTCTTTATATTACAATATTAATTATTTACAATAGTGTATAGTTTAATAGTTTATAATATGGGGTATTCACTCATTTGTAAGTATAATGTACAATAAACTTATAAATAATTATTTACAAATACTACAAAATTATCAGTTATATTATCAAACATCTATCTATAATCAATATAGTTGAAAATGATGAATCTGTAATTGGATTCATAGCTACTTTTACTAAGCTAAGCTATAGCCTTATTAGGTATACTAGTAGTAAATGTTATTGCTGACGCCTGATATAACAATAAAATAAAATATATAATATATAAATAATAGAATGTTTTACTCCTAGGTATAATACTTTGAATACTTACCTAGTGATTTTTAAATTTATGTGCACTTTTAATTAATTGCATGAAACAAATATCTTATAAGATTATGAAACTAATTAGAATAATTACTTATTTTTCAGGTACCCAAAACTGTGGAAGCATTGGTGAATGCTGGAATAAAAGTATGGATACTAACTGGTGATAAGCAAGAAACAGCAATAAACATAGGATTGTCTTCAAGACTCATTACAAAAGATAGACCCATAATTGTTTTTAATAAATCAAAATTAATGGTTAGAGTTGGAATTTACTATGCATTTTAAATAATGGAATCTAAATGGGATAAAATATTTTTTTATTACTATAAATATCAATTAAATTAATTGAATATGTTGCTTATTTATGGTTTTTACAACGTCTTAACAATTTTTATTCTATATAATTGTATATTATAGTAGAGTAAAAATATAAACTATCTATAACACACAATATAATATATTTAAAGGATTTCAAACTGGCTGTACGCAAAAAAACGCATCAGCCGGGTATTTTATTTGAAAAGGTTAACTGTACATTGGTAATTAATGGACAGTTATTGAAAAATGCGTTTTCGGACGATCTAAAAATGGACTTTCTTAAATTAACTATCAACTGTAAATCAGTGATCGTCTGCAGAATATCAGCTACGCAAAAAGCTGAGGTACCAAATATTTTTCTATTACAACTATTATAATATGATATAGACTTTATTATAAATACATACATTTATAAATGTACACTGTAATTAAATTTGAATCATTTTTATAATGCAAAATAATAATGTGGCATAAATAAAACTCGAATTAAAGTATTAATTACTAATGCATGAAAATATTTTAACAGGTGGTTGACCTGATTACAAAGTATACAAATGAAGTAACTTTAGCTATAGGTGATGAATCTAATGATATACCTATGCTTGACAAAGCTACTATTGGAATAGGTATAATGGGATTAGAAGGATTACAAGCATCTAATTCTTCAGACTATTCTATAGCTCAGGTAAATCAGTAAATTTAAATCAATAGCGGTTAGACTGTTTTTTTCTTGAACCACATGTAATATTGTAACACTACCAATCTAAATGTATTTATTTTATTTAAACATAAGATATTTTATTTATTAAATGATTCAAAATACACCTCCTTCTACTGATTTTTGCTGTATTAGTTAATTAAAATGGTATTCAATTTTATTTAAAATATATACCTGTATGTTTTTAGTTTAAGTACTTATCCAAGCTGTTATTTGTCCACGGTAATAGGAATAATGAAAGGATTTCCACAATGATTTATTTTTGTTACTACAAAAGTGTTTGTTTCTTTACCTTACAACTATGGTTTGCCATGTATTCAGCATGGTCTGGTCAGATACTATTTGATAGATGGAACTTATGCATGTACAATGTAGTGAGTTTATTAACTGTCTAAAATTTGTATTAACTATTGTTAACACCATCCAAATTTTAACATAAATTGGAAAATAATATTTTTTAGATTCTGAACGGAGTGATGGAATCTATTGATTTTACAATGATGTTTGTTTTTTTTTTTTTTTGTGTGTCTGACGAGTGACGACAACTTTTTTTTTTCAGTAAAAATGCTTCGATTTGCTTAGAAAAAACGGGAAATTTTACACAAAATCACATTTTTACAAACTACATTTTTTTAAAATGCTCTAACTCAAAAACGATAAACCGCAACAACTTGAAATTTTCACCAAATCTTTATATTGGTGTTCTCTATACATGGTTAAGTTTTCAAAGTATTTTGACATATTTCAACTTATTTATAGACAATTTAAATTTTCGATTTTTGTAAATTTTTTTTTTTTAAACACCTATAAAATTTAATTGGCTGGCCGAAAACTCTCAAAAATTGAATACAAGGTTTATAATAAGTTTCACTTATCTTTATTAGAAAATATCGGAGATCGTTTCACTCAAATTTTTTTTATAAGCCCATAAAGCTCAAATTTGTATAAAATGTGTCAAAATCACGATAATTTGCAAGTTATTTTGTAGATAAAAATTCATAAAACTTTTTCTGTTTATACTTCAGGTTCAAAATTTTAACACTATTTTATCCATAAGCTAATCTTCAAAAATATATAAAAAAAATTTCTACGGACCAAAAGGAAAAAATTATATGACCGTTTGAAATTTAAATTTTTACGAAATTGCATAAAATAGCGATTTATGGTCAAACGATTTTAAATATTTGTTATAATTTAAAAAGTATAAGTCGCAGAAACTTGAAATGTTCAATAGTTGTTAAGATAGGCATTTTTTTTATGTCATATTTTTTTCAAAATATTATATTGATTTTTAAGCCACTTATAGGCATTAAAAAAATCGAATTTTTTACATTTTTTTTTTATAATCGGTGATAAAAAAATATTGACTAACACAAAATACTTGAAAGTTTAATATAATATTTCACACAAGTAGTTTTTATTGTCATTCAAAAATCATCAAAATCCATACGCACAATTTTTTTTTATAAGCATTTGAACAGCGAATATTGACATAAAATTACACGTAAAATATAAAATAATATATAAAATTCTAGACTGACAAATCATATCGGTTTTTTAATATGCTATAACACAAAAACGAAAAACCACAACAACTTGAAATTTTCACCAAATCTTTATATTGGGGTTCTCTATACATGGTTAAGTTTTCAAAGTATTTTGACATATTTTCCTTTATTTATAGACAATTTAAATTTTCGATTTTTGTAAATTTTTTTTTTTTAAATATCTATAAAAATTTTTTGGCTGTCCAAAAACTCTTAAAAATGAATTAAAGGATTAAATATAAATAATACTAATTGTAACTAAAAAATATCAGAGATGGTTTCACTCAAATTTTTTTTATAAGCCCATAAATTTCAAATTTTTATAAAATATGTTAAAATTGCGATAATTTGCAAGTTATTTTGTATTCTACCATACTTAAGAGGAAAAATTTTATGACTGTTTGAAATTAAAATTTTTACGAGATTGCATTATAATTCAATTTAAATATAAAATACTATATTATTATATACACATTTTAGACAAACATATTAACTCTGTTCAGAATCCTTATTCGTGTACAATGATATCTATCATTGCATTCAAATTTAACAAATCCATTGTAATAATGACCTATCCTATAATCGAGGTACACTCCACCCCCAACTGTAAAGCAAAGTGAGGCCCACTCGTTCTTTTTTATTATAAAATATACATGTATAACAGAATATAAATATTTTTATGATATATTCATAATAACTATACCTTATAAATTTCCAAATTAATATTTTAGATGTTAGTATCCAGAGGAATTAAATTAATTTCTTGGTAATCTTAAATATTAAAATGATCATTAATAATCATAAACTAATTTAAAAGTACTAAATATGTTTTTATTATTTAAGTTGTATACAGCCACGCCACCGATGATAATAGGACTATTTCTTACAACTTACTCAGCAGATACAAGACTAAAAAATCCACAATTATACACGCAAACAAAAAATATATTCAACTATAAAATATTTTGTGTATGGATTGTTGTCGCTGTGTTCCACTCGATATTCATATTTTGGATTTGTATACTCTTCGTGAAACACGAAGTTATATGGATGCAGGGAATAGTGAGCGATTATTCAGTATTAGGAAATGTCATTTACACTGTAATAAATATTTTTATGAATCTCAGTTGATTATTATGTTGTAGATTTGGTAATAAAAATTTCACTTTTTAGAGTTCGTTGGTAATTGTATGTTTAAAAGCAGGATTACATACTCAGTCATGGCCTTTTGTCGTACACTTAACTACATGGGTTTCTATACTATCCTGGATTTTATTCGTAATTATTTATAGGTAAAATATGAATTATTTATTAAATGTAATATTATTTAAAAGCATGTCACATTAAAAAGTTTTTAATCATACATAAATGAAAATAAATAAAGGGCAAACAAAGGTACATACTTAATAGCAATATTATACTTGTAAATTCAAATAATTGATAACTAAATATAAGTATTAATAACGCAAAGACGTATTTGAGTTGTGTACATGAGGTAAAACAATTTTTCTCCTATATATATATATATATAGACTAAAAATAATTTACAGATTGACTAGGTACCTAAAGCTCAGGTGTCTGCTGCTGATTCGAGCAAATAAATAAAAACTAAGTACTGAATAGGATTAAATATTTATATAATATATATTTATTTATACACTAAATATAAAACAACTATCAATAAGAATAAAAAAAGTAGTAATTGAAATTTTCCAGGGATCTGAATTTTGCAAATAAGAAAACCATAAATAATCATAGGTACCTGCTCAGTTTTTAAAAAACAATCAAGATAGGTAGGTAACTTAACTTAACAAATACGTATAAGTTATAAACATAAGGTAGTCAAATATTAAATTTTTTTTTTCAATTTGGTATATAGGTATATATATTAATATATATTGATTAGTGAATCAATGGGTATAGTAATATTCTTATGCGCATGCAGCTTATATATTTATATATCTTTATATCTCTATGAACTTAGATTTATATGGCAGTATATACTCATATATCTTAACATGTAATTATTGATTTATTATATTTTGCTTTTTGTTTTAGCCAACTAAAAAATATATTATTGATGTTTTCCGTATCCATCAATTTAAGTGAAATAATATTAACATCGTCAATATTTTGGATCGCATTAATATTTACAACTAGTGTGGTATTACTAATTGATCTCGCAGCCATGACGTTAGTATATATAAATATTTCGTTGAACATATTACAGTAGTATAAGTTTTTTATTTTTTATTTAAAATAATGATTAAAACACGTTTGTTTTAGAATCCAACGGACATTATGTAACAGTTGTGTAGTATTATAAAAAATACGAACAATATAAGAGAATAAATAATGCTTGATAAAATACATTTTTAAATAATCGATTGTAAGATGTTCCATTAACTTGAGCAGTAATTATTGAAACATTTTCAGATATTGGTAATTTATAGGTAGTATAGATTTGATTAATATTTCAACTGCATAAATAATATAAAATTTGATTAAAAATCAAAATACATATGTTTTATTAATGACCTTACAATTTTTTATTTAAATGAAATCCTTATTAGTTTTAAGTATGATACCTAACAACCTAACGATTAATTTGTCCATGAAAAATTAAAAAAAGCTATATTTAAAGCTCAATGTGAAGGTAGGTAAGTATAATCATGTTTCATGTAATTTATGTAGCAATAGCTTAGAATGATAATATACTATTATCTAACTAATTTTTTCAATATATTCAAGGAAATAATTTATGGATTGAAAAAATTGCGATTTTTTTATAGGTTTGTATATTCATTTAAAAGTTACAAGGTTACAACCATATAGATTATGTAATGATTAAAATTGCTTTATATGTTTGTACTGTTTAAAGCAAGACAATTTGAGAATTAACTTGAGCAATTTAAAATTTATTTGATTTACCAACAATCAATATATATAGGTAGATACCTAATATTATATGTTGTCGACTAGTATGAATGTTTCTATACCTGCTTAAACAACTGGGAAATGTTTGTAATATACTAACGAAATATCATTATATGGGGTATAATTTCACATTAACTAGGTATTGAAGTTTAAATTTTTAAAAATTTCATGTTTATTTCAAATGGTATTTTTTCAGAATAGATTGAAGTTGTATAAAATATTTTAGTTTAAATATCTAAGAAATCTTAGGTAATCTGCTATAACTTTTTCAATAAACATACTCGTATCTTAAAAACAAGCTGCATTGTTTGCAGTACATTGTATGCAAGCATACGTGGTGATGATGATTACATAGACATATAAAATTAAATAATAATATGTATGATGTATTGTAATTGTTTCAATCTTTCAAGAACTTTTCCAAGTATTCCAAGTATTTAAGTTGGGTACTTGTTACATTTTTTTGAAATTATAAAATACATTCTTTGAATGCCATATTATGCAGTATAGTAAAGTAGAAATTTTTAAAACCATATAAATAATTATTCAACATCAATTTTATTTTATTGTTGTCAATTTTTATAAAATATTACACTTATAATCTTTTTATCTTTTCACCTTTCTGCTTTCAGTATTATAATTTATTATCTATTTTCGCATCACATGATTGATGTAAATTGTATTTAGATTATTCTTAGTTGAACTAATTCTATATTTTGAATTATTTATAATACCTTTGTAAGTTAAAATTTATTTTAGTTTTATAGCAGGAAAAATAAAACATTCCATTTTATTAGATAGCTCAACATTTATTTGAAATTGTGATATGAGTTCACCTTGGATCTAAAATTGGTTAAAATTAGAAAATTGATATTTTCTAGATATTGTTTATACTGGCAAGAATTTACTATTTATTCTATAAGGCGAAATAGTTAAGTATTAAAGGATAATAAATGAATTAAGTATAAAAATGAATAAATAGTTTTGATATATTTTGTGGGTTATTAAATTGTTGTATAGGTAGGTATTCACTACTTAGTACGTTTTATCGCCTTTATTTGTTATTGACAACTGCCCTTACATATTGTTTCGATAAAACATATTATACCGAAATATTTGTGATGGGAATATTTACTTAGCTGCTAGTCAGTGAACACAAATCGTTTAATATTATATTTTGAATATTCTGAAAAAAACCATAACATTCTTGATCATAGAAAGGATATATTGTTCGTATCTAAGTGATCATTACAAATATATACATTGTACTTGAAACAACATGGTTCAATCTACAAATATTGCAATGGGACTTTATTTGATAGTATTTATCCTCATTTTTAAAGACATCCATGCAGGTAATTATAATTTTTATTTTTTTAATATAATTAATTTAAACTCATTAGAGCACGTATAGATATCACTTACATATATATTATTACATTACTTATATAGTGTTCTGAAATTTCGTTTTTGCTAAATGTTTTTTTTCTTTGCGTATAAAAATATAATAAATTTGTTCAGAACCTATAAATATACTAAAAAAAGAATAATTTTGAAATTTCTTACCAAAGCAAATACTTTTAATAAATAGGTATCCTGATAAATAATAACAGTCATATCTACAATGAATGTAACAAATGTGTACAAATTATTGGATATACAATTAAATCTCACATGTCCTTTATTTACATAAAAAGTTGTCAGAATGAACAAAAAAATATTAATTATATTAATTAGTAATTACACATATCTTCAATACATGTATCACAAACAAATTAACGAAAACCTATAAGAGTGCATTTTCAAAGCATAATAAGATATTAATTTGTCCTTTGATTAAATTGAGTTAATTTATATTTATTTGTATCGATTTACAAATTATATATATATATATCACCTATAAAACGTACTTTTATTATGCATATATGTATGCCATTAAAAACATAATTCGAAAACTCGAACGAAAAGTATAGAATACAATCAATGTGAATGATTTTATTTATTTATTGATGTGAAATATTAGCAAGTAACTATACGTCTTTACTAACTATATTCATGGTAGTCATGATTCACGATGTACTACCATTTAAATGTTTAAGAGGTCGAATCCCAATTTGCATATTCGATTTCCAAATAAATATAAGCCAATACGACTCTTAAACGCGGATCTTTAATTTTTCAAAAGAAGTATAAACGTATCAACTTCTACTCGACAAATTCAAACTTAGAAATATATGCATATTAGATCACTTAAATTTATATTAAAAACATATATAATTTTCAATTATAACTATAATTATTATTAGTTTATTTACGCCAAACGACAATTTAACATTGATACAAAAAATGTACAAATTAATTATTTATATGATTAAAAATGATATAAGAAATTAATTATTTTAATGTATAATATGGTAAGTACACAATAAAAAATAAAGTATTAATATATTGTAAGACAATTAAAATGTGAGGGTCGTGACCTATATGTAATGAAACTGAATTCGCAGTTCTAAGTATACGATATAGACATATAGTTCATGGTTATGTATGTATAATGTGCTGTAATATAGAATTGGGACTGGGTTTTAACTTCTAGACGAATGATTTGAAATTCTGAATGTAGTACGGCTGAAAGGAGATCAATTGTTTCTTTTGGTTTTAATTATCACTGTACAGTGCAGGTGATTTTTGGCAATTCAGTAAAGAGTGTTATTTGAGAGTAAATTCAAGAAAAATTACTAAATTGGAAATTTAAAAAAAGGGCTCCTCTATCAGTGGCGTACATTCAAATTTGATCTGGAGGGTGGGGTTGAATAAAAATAACCAACACTAAAAACCTTCTCTTTAAAACTACCCATTTTCCAAAGAATCAAACATATTACACGTATTGTGTATTGTGTATATTGTGTAATTACGTGAAGTGGAGAAATCACGGTTCCATTTCGTGAAATGGATGCAAATTGCAAACGTTGTCCATTTCCTGATACGTACAATAACACGATATGGGTGCGACATATATATTTAAAGTAAGTACTCATAAGTTCATAACACGTATCGTAGATACTCGTATTGGACAAAACAATTTTGTATTATAAAAACCTAGATAACGGGTTTGCGATTGGCGGCGTGGCTAAGTATATTTAGAATCACTATAATATTATATTAATCGGTTTAATAATCTGAGCAATAAAATCGATACCGATATCATGAAATATGGTTAGAAAAATTATTTTAACCACATGTACTTCAATTTAATTAATTTAATCAAATATTATTTAAAATTTATAACTACATTTTTTTAGTGCATTATTTAGAATTTTTAGGGCATCATAGCATTTTTTTAAGGGCATTTTTCAGGGCATTATATTCCCAGCCCTACTTATTAGATAGGTAACTTCTGTACTTAAAAATACAATATATACTATATGTGTATGCATATTAACATAACTGAGTTAAAAAAAAAATCATTAAGAGACTGTAGCAGTGGCCAAAAATTGACCGTAAAACATGCTTTCGTACTTCCAATAGCTCTCAGGCCTCGTTGGTCGTAGAGACACGATTTTGATATCAAATTAAACGTGAGAAGATCTACTAAGTTTTTCTGGAACAGGTTTTCGAAATTTTTTTTTTAGAGCAATTTTATAAGCTTTTGAAATTTTCGAAAAAAAACTTTTTTTTAAAAAATTGTATAAAATAGAGAAATCAATTTATCAAAAATCTGTTCCAGCAAAACCTAGTAGAATTTCTCACGTTTAATTTGATACTAAAATCGTGTCTCTACGACTAACGAGGTCTGAGAACTATTGGAAGTACGAAAACATGGTTTTGTACAAATGATATATGAAATTATGCCCATCAAGTGCTGCTCTGCTGCGGCAGCGCTCGAAAATAACGCTTATCTTTATATCGCTACTTCGCGCGCATAACACTGATGCCTCATCATAAGACAAAACCAGATTTCTTATCGCCAAATGTTTATAATTACACCATCAATAATAATATCGACGACGGTCAATTACGTGTTTATCCTATTTACCCTAATATTCTGTTATTATACTGAAATATAAATCAAGTATTTGTTGGAAATAAAAATATTATTTCAACCTTTTCAACTTGTTGTAGATTTTACGGTACAATAATGTTTGTTCAAATGAATGTGTAGATAAATAAAAGTAATCTTAGACTCAAATGGTCTAATAGGTTATATCATAAATATTGTAAAATGTGTACTTATAATATTATTATATTTCTATTTGATATACGTTATACTTGTATGTATGTAATTAATGTAATGAATTAAATTATAATAATTATTATATAACTTATATCTATCAGAAAAAATTAATTATTACCTAATTCAGTTTGGCAACTAAATCACATTCAAAGTAGTTTGACAACTGATTATAATTTATTATGTAAACTACTTAATTTAATATAATTTAAGATTCTGAACGGATTTATTGAATCTATTAGTTTTACAATGATGACAATGATGTGTGTTTTAGATTCTAAACTGAGAGATGGAATCTATTGATTTTACAATAATGTGGGTGTTTTTATTTTTTTTATCTGTCATCACGTTTTAGGGCAGTAAAAATGCTTGGATTTTCTTAAACAGCAACTTTCTGATAGGAATGTGAATGTAGATGGGACTTGGGCATGTCAAAAATCCAACTTTTTTAAAATTTTTTGAAAAATCGAAAAAAATGATAAAAAAATTACAAAAAACCGGGAAATTTTACGCAAAATCCCGTTTTTACAAAATATATTTTTATTAAATGCTCTAACTCAAAAACGAAAAACCGCAACAACTTGAAATTTTCACCAAATCTTTATATTGGCGTTCTCTATACGTGGTTATGTTTTCAAAGTATTTTAACATATTTTGACTTCTTTATAGACAATTTAAATTTTCGATTCTTGAGAGTTTTTTTTTTTTCGAAATATCTATAAAATTTATTTGGCTATCCGAAAACTCTTGAAAATTTAATACAAGATTTATTATAAGTTATACTAATTGTAACTAAAAAATATCGGAGATCGTTACACTCAAAATTGTTTTATAAGCCCATAAAGTTAAAATTTTATAAAATATGTTAAAATCGCAATAATTTGCAAGTTATTTTGTAGTTGAAAATTCATAAAAAAATTTCTGTTTATAACTAAGGTTCAAAAATTTAACACTAGGTTATTCATAAGCTACTCTTCATAAATCTATAAGAAAAGTTCTACCGAACTAAAAGTTAAAAATTTTATGACTGTTTGAAATTTAAATTTTAACGAAATTGCATACTATTTAATAAATTTATAATTATTGATAAAAAAAGTTTGGCTGGGACAAAATACTTGAAATTTTAATAGAAGATTCCACAGAAATTGTTAAGAACTGTCGTTTTATAATTTGAAATCCATTGGCACAATTTTTTGCGCTTGAACAGTAAATATAGACATAAATACTTAATATTACAATTTAAATATAATATACTATACTCGTATATTTTTATACCTATTCTAGACTAACAAATCGTCTCCTTTCAGAATCGTTTTTCGTAATAAGAAATAATACCTAGCATTGTATTCAGATTTTACAAATCCATTATAATGAACTATTCTATAAACGATGCCCATATAAGGTTCTTTCTTTTAATTTATTACAAACGTATTCAAATGCTTATGTAAAATTTACAAATAGGAGTAGTTAGACATGTGTAAATTATATACTCATATGATTTTATTGTGTATTAATTACTTATCTATTATATTACATAATAACTAATAACAATATTTAATAATAATTCAATTAATATACTAAAATATGTATTAGTTATTATTTGTAAACATTTTGTTTTTATATTTATTCGATAACTCAAGTAGACAATGAATTATAGGTATATCTATACTTGTTAGGAATGTGAATGTTTTTAGTTTTATGTCGGAGAAAAATATTATATTATACAATATTTTACATTTATTATTTTACAATTCCAAAATAAATATAAAAAAACGGATGGGCCTTGATTTGGAAGTGGAGTGCATCTCGTTTATAGGATACAGTGGCGTACACACGGGGTGGGGGGGTTAGGTGTTCAAACCCCCCCCCCCTTTGATTTTTTAAATATATATATATAATTATTATTTGTGCTTACTAGCGTATAATTTATAAAAAATAAAATTGATTTTTATAACTATCGGTAACAAAAATGTACAGCAGAATAATTTTATATTAGCTTAAGTGTCTTATCTTTACCTCAATATGACTTTTTGATTGAAACCGGTCGTAAATATTTGCACTGCTTTCTCACTAACACATATATATATATTATATATACGAGTATAAATATACGGTGCTGTAGATCGACATTAAATGAAAGATTATTGAGATGATCGTTTCAATCGGTCATGTACCAATTATCATCAGAATGTCATTTTTATATTAATTCCTTTAAAATACCTAGAGAAAAATTCAGCAGTTGCCTATATATACATGGGCATATACAAGTTGTAGTGCAACGTACTGACTTGTATAAAAGCAGTGTAAGTGTTGCTTACACTTTCAGTTGTAAAATGTTTTCATGTGTTTTAATAGTAAATAATTGTTAACGAGTGGCAGTCTTATTAAAGTCCAAACGTTCCTGGTCCATTTGGATCTTTGATCTTGGTTTTTCCCCCA
This sequence comes from Chaitophorus viminalis, assembly GCA_025469195.1. Lineage (NCBI taxonomy): Eukaryota > Metazoa > Arthropoda > Insecta > Hemiptera > Aphididae > Chaitophorus > Chaitophorus viminalis. Next base: position 82,690 of record JAIPRK010000687.1, read on the forward strand.
ATAAATTTACAACAAAAAACTATCGAAAAATCTAACAAATATAAATTAAAATTGGAAACAGTGGCTATTCTACATTAAATACCAGTACCTACCTCTCTGAAACAATTATAATTTTAATGAACTGTGATTTATATTGTAGGGCTTGAAGGTAAAGGAGAAGAAAGTAGTGGTACACAAAAAAAAAATAAAATCAGTGTTTATAAACAATCAGTTAAAAGTAAGATGGAAACCAAACACGTAACGACATAACTATTATTATTATAGTTGACCATTTTTTCATTTATACAGAAAATTATACATTTAATAATATAATATATTTGTTTGAATATGAAGTTTTAAGTATAAATAAAAATATGCTTACACTCAGCCGCCGAGTATCCAGGATTCGTTTGGGACATATATCAACATTTGTATGTTCAGATCAAGGAAAGATAGAAGTTATTATAGAATTTCCATATCGAATGACACAATGTCACAATCAGAAGGTTCCTACGATTTTTTTTCTTATCGATAAAGTCAGCAACCTAGTAAATTATTTAAAGAAGACAATTTATTATTAACTTGAGAGATCGATCTACTTGATAGTGGGAGTGACCCAGGTAGAACTTACAATATTACACATACAATAATATTCTCAGATAATGTAATTTTGTGTTTTGTTAAATTTCGATAATCTTCAAAGTAAAATTACAAACTTTTTTTTCAATAAAGTGAATAATATTATAACTGAAATACCTAAAGTATTATATATATAGAGTATATATATATATATATATATATATATATATATATAAACTAGATAACCAGAAAATAACTAGAAAATAATTTTTTGGAAAAATAAAAATAATAAACTATAATGTAGTTTTTTTAAATTTATAGATTGTTTGGGTAAGATTAAATTTTTAATATAATTTAAGAATTAACGTTATTAAGTTCTATAAGTATAATATATAACATGATGTTCTACAGTTGCTTAATGAGTTAATCATATTTTTCAGTTTTTATTTAACTAAGGATTAAGGGGGTTATACGAACCATTTTGAAGAAATAAACATTTAGCATGCTTAATACAGATTAGAAATCTGATAAATACTATAATATTACCTTGTGTTTTCGGCTGAATTAATTTTATTATTAAACATTTTTCTACAATATAATTACATTAAAAAGAGTACCTAATAAGAAAGAAAAGAAAATCTATTAATCACCCTCTTTCATCTCTGATGGAGAAACTTAAAATCTCGTCACATTGGAATTAATTTTGTAAATTATAAGTTGTCTAGTATGATTTTACTGGAAATTGATATTTTACAATTCATAATAACTATTTTAAGAGTATTTGTCTGTATAAAAATTGTAATGTATAATTTCTTAATAGATCAACTAAAAGAAGTTAAATTTTCCATCAGTGAGTAGTACATTTATAATTCTCAATTATTTCCGTGACGCTCATTATTGTTATATACTTATCTTTAGATGAACCGGGACTCAATAATTACTGTTATGCAAAATTCATAGAGGGTGAGTAAAATAACTTTAATTTATATGGTATCTTAGGATCAAATTATGAAATAATGATTTTTGCACCCAATCATTTGTCCAATCAAAGTCATTAATAAACTGGTTTCGGTAAATTTGAGATCACTACTTTTTTGGTCTTTTACTTCACTTTTACTGCACTCATTTTTAAATTCCTTGATTCTATATACTTCAATAAACTTAAAATTGAACATGGGCTTATTCTGGTCTATAACCTCACTATAATTTATTTTTGTACAGGAATGAGAAAAATACTCGAAAAAAAGTATTTAGATACTAATTACTAGATACATCAATTTTCACCTGAAGATTTAACAGTTCTAAAAATATACTAACTACTAGTTACATTTTTTCCTCCATTTTAGATATATATAACATATATTACAAGATTACAAGGTACAATTCTTTTTTTTTAATGTAGGTAAAATATTAAAATGCATTGTATTTCAATATTATGTTTTCAATAAAAATTAAAATACACAAACATTTATAATGGGGCCCATTATATTTTTATAAAACTAAAAAAAAATTAAATTTAAATTTAAATAACAACATTACTTGTTACTTTATTTTAAATAACATTATCTCGTAATGTGTGTTTATTTTCAATTCAAGTTTTTCTTGTCGTTATAAATTTAACAATAAATTGTTCTGTGTATTATAAAAAGCCAAAATAGTATATAAACCTTTAAAACTTGTTGTACGAGGCATATTCTTATTTCAGTCAACTATTTACATTATATAAGGCAACCTTAATATTTTAAAACTTCTATTATTTCTTAGAAAATAATGTATTTTAATTTGTATCTTGTATCTTAAGCAAACAAAATACAAAAGATACAATATACATATTCCCTACTATAAAAAAGAAACCAGATATAAAACACAAGATATAGATACAAATATATCTAAGATACTGCCCATCAACCATGTTTTTGATATAAGCTATAATTTTAAGATAATTCCTTAAGTCTTTCTTTAGAATTCTCGTCGTACAATTTCAATTTTTATTCTATTTTCAAGTTCCATTATCATATCATGTAAACATTTTTAAACAAAATATTAATAACTATTCTAACAATAAATCACCATGCACCTTATTCTGTATCATAAATATCACGTCCCCCACTAGACCAATTAGTAGGGTTAAAATGAAATTCGTCCGTAACTAGAAAATTATATTATATAATGCCAAAATGGTATTTATTCATTTTATTAACTAAACAATGTTATATTAATAATCTATACCATTTTATATTGTGCGGGCAAACATGTATGAATTCTAAATTCTAATTGAATAAATAAAACACGCCAGACAATATCATATTAATATCTACAGCAGTCGGTCCTTAGCAAAGGACTGTTAAAATGTGAATAAAGTTTTAGTATATTTAAGTATGTAGAAATAATAAATACAAAAAAAATGTAACCAAAGAAAGTATATACTACGTCGACCTGATGACCTCATCGATACCGCAACCAATGAACTAACAGTTTTCATTCATAGAAATAAAAACATGATGATTCATTGTTCAAAAAATATGTGCTAAATGGATAATCATAATTGACCATAATTCCTATGGAGAATACGTATTTTGACTAAATTATTTATTTGTTGGTACATATAAAAATCACAACTATATGCGCATAAAATTAATATTGGGCAGTGGGCACTTGTGTCGTATGCTTTTTATCGTCAATTTATCGGTGTCATAATAATGTTGTATACTATCTACCCTCTTGATAACTATATCTACGTGGCCTATGTCATTCTCATTATTATTATGTTGGTAGACTCATAATTCATTGTAACTTAAAAAGTAGAAAAATATCTAGTTCAGTTTCGGATTAGCTCAGATTATGTCATGGCGTGCGATAACAGTTTAAAAAATGTAGAAAATGAGTTGTTGATCAAATTGAAAAATACCTATTCCAAGAGAAAAGAAAGTATAACAGAGGAAGACTACGTCCCACTGTCCCAAAGATCTTTAAGTGGTTGGTGATGAAGAAAATCAAAATGAAAATAGGTAGACGAAACGATGAAATTGGTGTATTTTACTGTTTGTGTGTTAATGATATTTTAGAGTCTCATTGTTTTATAGTTAATATGAGGATCGACAAATAATACTGTCCGTAAATTATAATAATTCAAAAAATTTAATAAAAAACAATAATATATCTATTTATTCAGATTAGTATCTACCATATCTGTGGCTGTACGATGAAAAGTTAATATGAGTTTTTACACCAACTGTTAACTACTGCAAGAACTGCATTTAACACAAGTTTAAACTCAAACGATTGAGTGTCAGTGGAATTATGGAAATATTTAAAATTGTTGTACCTATATGTATTTTAAATGGTACCCGGTAAAAATCAAAAAAAAAAAAAAAAAATTCACAATAATTTAGTATTTTAAATATAATAGGTAATACAATATACGAGGCCGAAATATCCAGTCGGCAAAACAATATTTTTAGCAATCAAACAACATTTACCATACAAATAATACCACGTAATTTAGGCGTATTCAATTCTTGATTTTTTTTTTAGTTGTACTTTGTGCTTACATCCATTATTTACTTTGATCCAATGTATAGGTAAATGATAAATTATGAGAAACTGAAAGAGCAAAAATAAAAATATTTCCAATTACAATTAATATTACCAGTATAAAAAACAAGTTTTTAAAAGAAAATGTAATAAATTACTATAATAATATTAAATTAGGATCACTGTACAATGTCCATAAAAATATTGTTATCTATTATTTAGAAAACTCAGTATCACACTTCTTAAATAGTAAGTTTTATCATGTAAAAATATGTAAATAATTAAATAATAATTATCTGATTCATATGTGCAATATACTTCATTCAGCCTATGAAATACTTTATAAATGAATTACAAGTCTTAGTAATAAAGTAATAGTTTTTGATACTACAATTTTTACTACTTACTTTTTGTAAAATTTGTAAAATATATAAAATTGAGTTAATAAAAAAAACTAACTACCTATATTCAATGTTTTTTGCAGAAAAGGCAAGAGATTACTACAAATATCTTTTAAAACAAGTAAAAAGTCGTAAGTACTAACACTTCATGTAAGTGTCATAATTTAAAAATGAATTAGTATATAGTGTTGTAGTTATTCAAAACCGAGAAAACTTTTTAATATTTTAGATCCTAAACGAAATGTTGAATGAATTGATTTTACAATGATGTGTTTATTAATTTTTTTTTAATGTCTGTCATTACGTTATGGAGCAGTAATAATGCTTCAATTTTCGACTTCAGCAATTGTTCTAAAAAAAAAGTGAATCTTGTTGGTACTTGGTGGAGGGGGGAGGGAGGAAAACATATTTATCAATAGTTTTTTTTCAAAATGTCAGGAAAAATTCCAAAAAAGTAACGAAAATCAAGATTTTTTACCCAAAACCAGTTTTTGACATTGATTATTTTATTTTGCTTTCAATAACTCAAAAATAAAAACTGTAAATACTTGAAATTCTCATCAAATAATCATATTAGTGTTATCTATGGACAGTTAAGTTTTTCAAATTTTTTGACTTTTTTTTGGTAACACTTTCTTCAACGAACAAATAATAAAATGCTTTGAACCACAAGGTACAACACTTACACTATTACCGATTCTTTTAAATATCCAAATTAACTGTATAAATGAACAAAAATGAAAAAGCCAAATAATATGTTACGCAAATGATACAGTCTTAATCTGTATTGGCAATTCTTGGAATCAAGTATTGATAAATACTAAGATGATATAAAACAAAATTCATTAATCATTGGCTAAGTGGAAAAAAACTATTTCTTAACTTCAGTTAATCAGCCATTTTACTTCACTCTCTAACTGAAAACACCTTATCAATCATTAATGATGTAAAAATCTCTGAAAAAAATTGTACAACAATAAACATAACATGTCAATGTAAATCAGTTAACATTGTGAAAAATTGTAAATATTTTGGTATTGAAATGTGTTCTGACATAAAATGGAAGATACATATCAACTATCTCAAACAAATTAAGAAAATTTACATATTGATACAATTACGAGGTATATTATTCTTCAAAGTTATAAAAACTGTATACGTAATATTATTAGAATAATTTATTACGTATGGTATAATTGGTTGGGGTGGAGTCTATGATAATTTTCTAATACAACAAAAAAATGCCAAAAAATAATAATCAGAGTAGCGAATAAAAAAGATAGGAGTTATCCAACCAAAATAATAGATGAAGATTTTAATGTTCTTAATATAAATCAATTATATTAAAAAGCAACCACTATATACCTCAAAAAATATAACCTTTTATACCATATATATCATGAAGTATTGAAGTCAACACGAGATTTGCAGTCAATAACTATTCATTAAACTGGCCAATAAAACTGGATGTCAAAAGAGCTTTGAGTTCATAGAACTCAGATATTCAATTTTATGCCTAGGAAAGCAAACAAAATGTCTTTACCCGTATTTAAAAAATATGTATCTTAAAATAAAATATAAGTATATTATATATAAGTATATAATAAAATTTAAGTAAAATATGTATCTCACTGGTCCGATATGAATATAAAAAGAAAAAAGAAATATATATATATTATTATAATTTATACTAGTGTAATTTAGTTATTGATTTAAACTCAATGTGTGCATTTTAATTAAAAATATTTGTGTACAAAGATATCTCCCAGGCCTCTACACGAGTGTTTTCAGTGAGGCCCTAGTAATCAATTTAATTTCAAAATAAATAAAAAAATTAATTTATTGCAATTTCATGTCAATAATTGCTCTTCGAACTCTTATAAAAATAATTGTGTAAATATATTTCAGTAATTTTTAAATGACAGTAAGAAAAACTTCTGTGGAATCTTCCATTGATTTTTCAAATGTTTTGTCCCAACAATTTTTTTTTTTAATCAACAATTATAAAAAATTTTTTTTAAAAAATCCAATGTATCAAATGCCTATAAATTACTTAAAAATAAATAAAATAATTAGATAAAATATTGCTTAAAGAAAATACCAATCTTAAACGAAAAAGAAAATTTGAAAATAAAACACATCATCGTAAAATCAATAAATTCATCACTTCATTCAAAATCCAAAAATATTGTATGAACATCTGATGTTTAAATTTTTACGAAATTACGTACAAAAACGGTTTATCCTCAAATGATTTTAGGTATCTGTTATTATTCAAAAAGTATAATTCGCAGAAACTTAAAATTTTTACCAGTTGGAATTATTTTTCAAAATTACTTATTTTTCAGCTATTTATAGGCATTTGAAATATTCGACTTTTTTAATTTTTTTTTTTTTATAATTGTTAATAAAAACAGAGTTTCTGTTGATTTTATGTTGATTAAATAATTTGCGGATTACACATAATTTGTCATGGTCCGTGTGGCCGTACAAATATTGGCATCAACCGTCGACACGTCGGTTATTAAACGATGTATAAATATACCCTAACTAATGACATAATATAATCAACTATATTTTTTATTTCAGGTACCTTCTGGGGCATAACATATTTCTGTAAAGGTTAGTTGTCAAATATATTTTTACAGTTGCTGTTTTGCAACACCTACGTTTCGCTTCCGTAGTTTGGAAAAAAGTACTATTTCAGCTATAACTGTTTTAGTGTTGTTAAATAAAAACAATGAAGTCAAGAGCTTTCAGAATAATGGTAAGTTTTATTTACTAATACTACTTTAAGGGAATCCTGTAATAACTGATTGAATGGCAATATGAAAGAAAATATGGACGTCAGTGCTAATTCACCATAAAATATCACAGTAGATACTTGTATTTCGATAAGAAAACAAAATGACAATTAGACCTAAAAACAAATGGTAGTGAAATTGCAATTGAACAATGAAAAATCACAGCTTCAAATTTCTGATATAACCACTGAATGCTGCTTTAAAATAATATTATGCTCTTTTAGAAAATCAATTAAAGTGACGAAAGAAGACGTAAGAACTATAAAAATCCACTAACCACCTTTAAAAACAGCACGTGGTACACATGTGTCAATGATTTTAAAAATGAATGTCTAATTTAAAACTTGAATAATTTAAGAAACAAGAGCTCCAATTAATAATCTTGGCAAAACAATGATAAATAATAACAATAATAATAAATTCATAATGGTAAATTAAAATACTAACTTGTGAATTGTAATGAACATTTGCAATTTCGAAGAATCATAAAAGGATTAGAAGAGAAAAAAGTTAAGTATCACGGACAGCAATTTAAAACTGAAGAAAATCTGTTATTAATTGTAGAATATATCTTGAAAGCGACTCCTTACATTAAAAACGAAATATCACAAATACGACATTTTGTGCAAAATATTATTACAAATATTCAAGTTAAAATAAAAGTTAATTCTAACAGCAAGGGTAGTGATTGGATTATCGTGAAGAAACTAATTATTACTTTTCGTTATAGAGGTTCTAAACTATAGGTCGCAAAATTGGGTCCCGATTTTATTTTTAACGGGTCACGTTATATTTTTAAATAACATATTTTTTGAAAACAGTAAAAAAAAAGGCCATTGATATTATTGTGAACCGTCAAAATTTTAAATTTATTTAAAATGAGTCTTGATATAAAAAATTTGGAAACCTCTAGTATAGACAATAGAATTATATGCTATTATAATACAGACTTTTATAATCTTGAACATTTGTGTAATCACAACTTTGGAGTAGCCGAGGCGAAAAAAATGCTATAATGCAAAAATTGATTTTGGTAATACGGACAAGATATTTTAAATTATAAAGCCCCAAGGCATAATAAAAAAATTCTTATAAATGTATAAAAAATTTTTTCATCTTAATATGATTTTGTTTTGTAAAGTAAATTAATCCTTTTAAAATTGGTGGAAAATCATTAATGTCTTATATTTATGTTATTTATTGTTTATCCTTATCATTTTTTTTCAGACGAAAGTAAGATATTAAATTTTTATTTAAATATACCCTTTTATAAAGATAATTAATGTTTTATTTTTATATTTATTTTATTATTTATCCTTATCATTTTTTTACAGAGGAAAGTAAGACATAAATTCTTATTTAAATATAATCTTTTATGAAAATATATTTTGTCCGTAATACCTAAATAAAATAAAATATGTTAATTATAATATTTTTTTTATAGAATTTTTAAAACGTAAGTATTTATCTTATACAATATTTTTGCATTTAAATAAAATGTTTAGATCCTGAATAGAGTGATAAATGTATTGATTTTACAATGGTGTTAGTTTTTTTTTTCTGTCATCACATTTTGGAGCAGTAAAAATTCTTCGATTTCCTAATGTAGCATGTTTTCTGAAAAGAAAGTGAATCTAGTTGGTACTTTAGAAAGTCAAAAGTAAAAAATGTTCAATAGTTTTAAAAATTGTCGAGAAAAACTACGAAAAAAATAATGGAAAACTAGCATTTTTACACAAAACTACTTTCTGACAAAATACATTTTGTTAATTAGTTACCTAGTTAAAATTGGAAGGAAAATGTTAGTGTAGCGTGGTACTTACTAAAAGACATCTGCAACCAAACTAGTGTATAATAAGGCGTTTGTAGGTAACTAAAGTAAACACAGGTCCAACTAGTATAAACATTTTATTCTCGAGATTCAGCCAATTATTTATATTTACAATAATATTAATAAATTTCATACATATAATTATTCTTTACTTAAATTACAGTTAAATATTTATAAATTAATTTCTTGAAATTTTATTTTTATTTTAGAATGTGAAGGTAAGTTTATTATTTTCATTTAAATGTAATACCTACTTAATGCGTAAAATGTATTATAAGAAATTGAAATACTTACCAGGGTAGTTAATATTTACTAACTACACTATTGTAATTCAACTATAAAAACCAAAATAATAATATAATAAGTTATTATAGACTTCTTTAATCAAGATATTAATGTTACGACCCAAAATTACTTTAATGTTTTCCTCCCACTGACTTATTGTACAAATAACTGTGCATTGTCTTTAAATTTTAATAATAATAAAAAAAATTGGAGTCGATTAATATTAATTATTGGAAGACGATACGGAGTGAAGTGACAAACGTAAACGATCAAACGGAACAATCAATTATCAGCAAATCTATGCCTTTTGACTACGTAAACCACACTTACCGTGATTGTCATAAAAAAGACACAATAATTAGGTAAGTTAAAAGCGATCCGTCACACGATTCACGGTAACCAGTTAGCCGTGTTGTAGTGGTTAAAGGAACAGCAGTCAGCAGATCGCGAAGGACGATTTTCTTAGCTTGGCTAAATAGATATTATTGTATCGACATTTTCTTTTAGTATCTATTTAATTTTCTTTACAGATTCACTCACTGAAAGTTATACAGAAAAAGGTAAGTAATTGATTCGTAATCAGTTAATATTTATATTCTACGGCATATTAGTATCTACTGTACATACATCCTGCAAGGACTGAAGGACGTAGGAAGGTACTTTATACATAGTTACCGCAAGTCACTAACAAAATCACGCAGGTTTTATTGTCTTGTGATTTATATCTCCACGTAAGTGTTCAACTTGCCCTACCCTAGATTTCAAAGTAATTTTGGGCCGGCTGCCTCTTCACATAGGCTGGTGGATGGTCCTAATGTCATAACGGGCTTCGGGGTATACTGATTGTGATTGAACATACAAAATTACGAGCCATTTGGACTTTGGAATTGAATCTTAACTTGGGAGAACTAGAAAGGAGAAGAAACCAGAACAACATTAGAATACATAATACTCAATAATTGAACGTTGACAAATATAATATACATGAAGTAATACGATATTAATTTTAAAAGAAATGAATACTCTGTAATTTATTAAAATATCATATGTTATGGAATCAGTAATTAAAACTATTCACTGTGCATTAAAATCAATCCAATATTGTACTATGTTATTACCAGTAGGCAGTAGCTATTGATTTAATTAAATCTACAAAACGACAACTGTATGATACTCGCAATGGTGCATTTTGGGATGATATTTCAAAAAAGCAAAAGTTATTGCTATTAATTATAAAAATCTTCAGGAATATTATATGGAAACAACAATTGGCCAAGGTTCTCAAGTAAAGTAGAGCAAAGACTTGAAAATAATTTTTTTTCAGCATTTGACAGATAGGTGTAGGTTTTAATATTAACTATAAAATATGTTTCAATCTTCTAATTTTATAATTGCTTTACCTAAATAATATATATAGGTGTAAGCAATACATATAATTATTATGGATGGATATATATTTTTTTTTTTTTTTTTTGTAGATTTGTGAATGAACTAGATAAACGCTTTAATGATGACAGCATAATTTTAACTAGCAACATTTTTCTTTTTTCCAGCCCTGAATATTTTAATTTTAATAGTCTATTTTTTGTTGACTTTTTACAAAATTACAAGCATTTTAATATTAATACAATTAAACTGAATGCTGAATTTCATAGTGCTAAAGAATCGCTTTAGAGTGTTTCAAATAAAAACCATGATGATGGTTCTCATGATCTACATTCAATTTCAAAAATATTACTTCAGCTGCCTAAAAGTTACTCTGAAACTCTAAAAATAATTACTATCCTTTTGACTTTACCTGTCTCTACGGTTTCTAATGAACGCTTTTTTCATTTCTTAAACGAATAAAATCATACTTGAAGTTAACTATGATCGTCTAAATTATTTTTGTTATTGCTGTTGAAAGTAATGAAGCCTCGAAAATTAATTTAAATGAAGCAATTGTCATTTTTGCAAATATAAAAAGTCGCCGCTACCCATTGATATGCTAAATATGTATAATATTGTATATAATAAAGTTTTAATGAATACAAATATGCTTTCGGTACTGCTACAGCTAATAATTCTTCATTTGTAAAATGCTTATGCATTTAAAATAATATTACTAAAATGTATAGGTATTTATTTAATAATTCTTATAGTATCAAATAAGATATATTTGGTGAATTAATGTGTGTTTTATGAATATCTTATTTAGAAACTATTATTAATATTACAAAAATAAAAATATTTGTGTTTTTCAGCATAAAATGTATTTAAGGATATAATATCTATGTTTGTTTGAGGGAATAAGTATTGGTTTATATGTAGAAAAATAAGAGTGGAATTATAGTTGATTAATTTTGCGAGTGAAGCGAGCGTTTTCTTTTTTTGGACTTAAAAATGTTACATTAATTGGGCCATTATTATGCCCTACCCTAAAATAAATTGAAATGACGTCCCTGCTGTGATTCCTATCATTGGAGACAGTGTATCACCATTGTAATACTGCTAGTATCCGTCGTGGAGTGCGAGAGGTCACCATGTCAAGTTAACTTTCACAAGTTACTATTTACACCAGAAACCCTAATTTGTCTGATTCTGTATGAATCCTGTGCATCATCGCATCACACGGTATCGAACAAAGGACATTTTTACAATATAGATAACTAAAAAGTGGGAGAAGTCATAATTAAGTTCATAAAAGATTCACCTTTCTCTTGATTCGGGGTTTTCTCAGTTGCAGACATGTAGTCAAAGAAATGTAACTATTCCAATACAATACGTTCACATTTTGGCTAATTTATTTTATTCGGATACTTCTTAATAAATATTTAATTATAATTTGTATTGCATGTGATCTTAATTTTTAAAAGTTTATTTTTTTATTTTTAGATGATACGAAAGCTTTAGACAATATCTGCGATACACAAAATTTTCAATGTAAGAAAGCTTTTGAATATATTATAATATATATTTACATAGGTATTGTCTGTTTTTCATACCGATGCCATAAAATGGTACCTACCTAATACTATAAATTATTTTTCTTATTTTAGTATTTATAAAACGTGAGTACCCTAAGTGTGATCATGTAATGATAATGACTCATTAATATGAATTATTATCATTATTAATGATATATGATTGTGATAATTGTTATTAATAAGAACATGAACAATTTTATGTAGATAAAATTTAAAATACAAACGATTATTTAATAAATTAAAAATTATATAATTAATTAAGAATTAAGAAATTAAAGCATTAATACCTTTTAATAGGTTCAAGATACTCTATTGCTCAATCACCTCAATTTGAATTTATTTATACCTAAGAAAAAGTCTTAATGATTTGTCTTACAATTATAGTTCGAAAGCGAATTCCAATCAAAAATTAATAACCATATCTAAGCCATACGGCTCGAAGTGTTTTAAAACCTTTTCCTACTTCTTTATTGTATTTTTTGGCGATCGCTAAAGAAGCAAATATAAAGCAAAAACAATAGGTAGGAAAAAGAAAATAAAAGTGGCTGTGTCTTGTTTGATTCCGATATTTAAAAAAATATTCAGTGATATTAATGTAGGTAGTATGAATATATCCTATGAATGAAGTATCAACAAATAAATACATATATTTCAATATATTATGTATATAAAATAACATGTCCAGAATGACTAATTAAATGATTATTTGAAATTCGGTTAGTAGTGTTGATAATTTTATTTTGATAAATATAATTATTAAATTATCCATATATTTCTCTTTAGCCATCTCATGTTAAACATAAAAGAATTATAAGCAAAAATTAAAATATTTTAACCATTATTGCGAGTAACTTACACTTAAAAAGGTTTTGCTTTCGAATCAAGTTATGCCCAAAAGAAGTTAATCGAACCTGACCTCATAATTTTTTTACGAGTACTTGATGTCAGGTAATTCAGCTACGAAAATATAAGTAACTAATATAAATTTATTAAAATCATAAATTATTTTTATCCATTTCTTATAATTGGTTATGCAATAAATTATATAAGGGTGTCTCAAAAAAATATTAATTCAAAAAGAGCACCGCAAGTCGAAAAAGTTTGGGAACCACTGCTCTAAGTCCTATTTAGAGATCAGTTCATAGATTATTTTTAGTAATCCATGTATCACATAAGATTAAGAACCGCTACAATAGAATATTATGGCCATTACAATGAAAATTAGAACAAACCTAATACAAACATAACTAACGTTTTCTTCTTGGTTTCGGCCTTTAAAACCATACCACTAAATACAAATCTTGCCATCTGTCTCTATCCTCTACAGTTTCTTTCCATCTGATTCTTAAATCTTAATCCGTCGTAGAATGTATGATATCGTTTTTATACCCTCTTCTACACAGTCTTCTCCACATGAATCTTCTTTTTGTGATTTCCTTAACTATATCAGGTTTTTGAAAATTATGAGTTCATAATTATACAATTTTCTCCATTCATTTGTTTGACTGTCAAAAACCGATCCATATATTTTTTTAAAACTTTCCTCTTAAATACCCCTCTCTGTTTTTCGGTTTTTTTCAATGCCCACGTCGTAAAACCATACAGGACAATAGGTCGTAAAAATGTTATATACATTCTTATTTCTAAATTTTTAGAGGGGTCCTAGATTTTAGTACTTTTTCTAATCCGTAATATCATTTATTAGCTAATTGTAATTCATTTTCTTGCGTAATTATCAATCCCAGATATTTAAATTGTGATACTTTTCTAAATGTATGAGTTTCTAACTCAATATGTTATTCTAGTCCATCATTTTTGTTATTTCTGCTAACAATAAAGTATTCCGTCTTATCATCGTTAACGGTTAATTTCACTTTTTCCGCGGTCTTTATAAGTTCTTTTTTTCAGACTTTTTATGGTTTCGATATCATCTCCTAAGAGAGCGATAACGTCCGCGTACGCTATAAGAGTCCTATTGTTATCTGTCTCAGCGCAATTCTTTTGAAACGTTAATTTCTCGTACTATTTTTCCAGTATCAGGTTAAACAACACTGGGGACAGTGCAACTCCTTGCCAGAGACCTGTTGTCACCCTCAAAGGCTGTGTGTTGTGTTTTCCATCTTAACCGTTATGTCCATCTGGTTAATGTTGGCTCCAATGGAGCTTACAATTTCACTTGAGAAATTTAAATTCATTGAGTATATTTATTAAGCTCTCTTTATGGGTAAAATCATAAGCTTTTTTAAGGTGCAGGAACAATATGTATACTTATATATTCATATTATATTCCCATTTTTTTGGAGGATCTGTATTATTACATAAATCTGTTCCGTTGTAGATTTATTGGGCCTAAATCTTCCCTGAAAGTCTCCTTGTAAAGTCTCTGCTATGGGCCTTTACAATATGCTAGAAATTTATATGCTGTATCTAGTAATTCTATACTCCTATAAATACTACATTTTTGTGGATCATTTTTTGTGAATAAGACAAATTAATGCGGTACTCTAGTCCTTTGGAAGTCTTTCTTCATGTCAAATACTCTCTGTAATACTTTATATTTTATTTATTATTCCCTCGTTTAGGCTTTTATAGTTCTCCTTGGATTCCGTCCAAGGAGAAGAATCAGATATCTAAGGAGTATAATGTATATACATATTATATATTATTATATTAAAGGTATTGTTAATATTTTAGAGGGGAGAAAAGTTAAAGATAACAGTAAGTTATATGTGTACTTTATTTATAACATCTATAGAATTCAAAACTAGAACAGATGATTATTCCTCATCACTGATTAGATATCAATTATATCACACTAATACATCATTATACTAAATTTTCCTTATTGTTT
This sequence comes from Chaitophorus viminalis, assembly GCA_025469195.1. Classification (NCBI taxonomy): domain Eukaryota; kingdom Metazoa; phylum Arthropoda; class Insecta; order Hemiptera; family Aphididae; genus Chaitophorus; species Chaitophorus viminalis. The sequence continues at coordinate 97,920 of JAIPRK010000687.1, forward strand.
AGTAAATAATTGTATTCTTAATAATTATTTTAAAATTTAATAAAAATACTAAAATATTGACATAATAATTTAAACAAATAAATAAGTTGATATGATAAAATAGATTTTTTTATAGGTTATAAAATTGAATATCGTAACTACCACTTTTTTATGGCTTACTGGTGTAGGTATTTTTTAACTGTTTTGATGAGATTTTGTATTAATAATATATTTATTGAAATATTAAGTTAAAATCTATTTGCATTTTATAACTACATTTATTATTTAATATTTTTTTTACTCTTAGTTCCTATATTTGATCCACTAGCATGGTGTAAACATGGTTTGTAATATATAATAATATAATAGTAGAATAATGTATGATTCATTATCTTCTAAAAAAAGAATATTAATGGTCATGGCCATAATTTTTTATAAAAACATAATACTTATAAATTTGAGAAAAGTGAATTATATTTTTAAAAAGTTAATTTTCTGTGAAGTTGATAATAATAATTTCAACTCATTATTTTTAACTAATAATGGTCCAAATCTAGTATTTAATTTATATTTCAGTTAACTGGTTCATATATTTTTGTACTTAACTACAATATATTACCATTGATTATAATATTGTAATATTGTTGTAGTTAGAATTTATTCAATAAATAAATAAATAAATTATAAATACTAGTACAGTAAAACCTCTATATAGCGGACACTCACGGGACTGACAAAATTGTCCACTATTGGGAAAAATTAATAAAATAATATGTATGTATTTATGTTTGAAAATTTTAATTTTATTGACTTTTTAAAAAATATCTTACTTTAGGTTTATCATTATATAATTTATTACAATTATTTAGATGTAATAAAATATATTATACAAAATTACTTATTGAAAAAAAAAATCTGAAATTTTAGTTTGTTTCTTTTCTTGTATCGCAATTTCATCAAAATTAGACTGGATAGTTGATTACACCCAAAGTTTCAGCGATTTCTACAGCTTTTTCCAGTATGAGAGGACCGGAGATGGGCACGAACGCGGCAGAACCATTCATAACACACATGGTCAATTTCAAAGCCTAATCTTTAATAAATTTATTTTTTGTTTTGTTTAATTTTTTATACATTGTCGTATTCATTAAATTGCGATGATTTAGATAAATGTCTTTATCGGAAATATAATAATATTGTCATAGTAAATATTGTATTGTATACACAATAAGTTCGTATTTCTTGGACAGCTGTTCGTTATTTAGATAAGTACACTTAAATACTTCGGACTACCTAAACCCGCGTCCATTATTGAGAAGTGTCCGCTAATTTAAGGTGTCCGTTAAGAGAGGTTTCACTGTATTAAAATATAGAGGTATTTATAATCAATGATAATACTAATATAATATTTTGTTCTAGATATGGAATCCCATGATACAGAAAGTCTTAATTACAATCCAATACTTGAAGGTAAATCGATAAATTAAATTATTCAAGAGAATCTCCGTGATTGATAGAATACCAACTATGTAGTCATTTTTTGTTGTAGTTACCTGCAAAAGACAATATAACTCTATCTGCTATACTTTTGTGTAAACAGCAATTTTTCTCCCAAGCTATTCACAGGATGAACGCATTTTTTATTAACATTTTATTATAAATATCTTTGTAACTAGATTTTTAAGCTTGTGAGGGTTTACCCTGCAAGTCGTTAGGTACATCAAAATTATCCAACTTTAATCTCTACTATCAATTAGGTTTACATACATTCTTCTTCTGAACATTCTTCTGTGGTGGCTTACCTATGGAGATTCTATAAGGCATAAGGACTGCATTAATGGAGATAAACCAATATTATGTTTTGTGGATCCTGGAGTTCCATCACTGGATAGTGGTTTCTCAAAAAATAACCCTTCTATTGCAAATGCCACTCATTATATTATATATTTTTTAATAAAACATTTAAAAAAAAAGTTATAACTCAAAAGTATAATATAATTTTGATGAATATAATTTTTATATACAATTGGGTAATTTGTTATATTGTATATTTGATACATACTTTTGATGTTATTTCTCCTAATATTCTATACCATATTTAAGATCTCTTAAATCATTGATTTAATAAACATACAAACTCGTATATTATAATAATTATTTTTCTGTGATGTAGTACAACCAGTTTTTGATTATGATGATTTTTGATGTATTTGGACCAACTCAAATTACCAACCAGTTACAGCTATTCTATTATTTAATTATAGTTGAAAAAAAATCTTTATTTAAGTAATAAAAAGTCGTTGTAACTTGATTCATAAAAATAATTTGTTGTTAGATTGTATATTACTGATTAAGTATATGTATTATTTAAAAAAAGGTTTTTAATATTGAAAAATTATAATTTCATTATCAATATTATTGGAATCGTTTTTGTATAATAATCTGAACCTTATTAAAACCATTGTTAATAAATTACAAGTTTTGGAATAAATATATGACTGAAAACTTCTTTATTTATTAAAATATTAAACTACTATTAATAAATACCTTTTCAATTATTTGAGTTTCAGTTCACAAATTCTTGCTTGGACCATTGATTATAGAATATATTATAAATATATACATATCAATATTCTATAATCAATGCTTGAACTCCATAAGTACTATTTTCAATGTATACTTCTCTATTGTCATAACCTTGCCCAATAACCTTTCATATCTCCTTGGGTTAATGCTATATAGTAGTGAATAGCGATACTGTTTAACTATTGTTATTATTTTTATTTGTTAAAACTTATAACAAAACTATTTTATTTTGATTTCCGTTATTTAACAAGGTCTGTTTGATTGATCATGACTAAACCAACACATTTTAATTGATACAACATCAACATAATAATTTAAAGTAACTTGATAGTAATAAGTGATCACATTACACCTACTTAATATAATTCCTCTATATCACTTAAAAAATACCAACTCAATTAAAAAGTAACAATTAATTTCATTAGTCAAAAAATTAATTTCCCAACACTGCTCGTACAGTATTAGTTATTACTTATTAGTGTTATTACCAAACTACCATAACATGTTAATATGTTATATCATGAGAATATAACTTATTTATATATTTTATTTAGTTAGATTAATTTGTTTTTCAAATATGTGTTAATATAAAATAGATAGTTTCCTATGACGCCTCGACACTTAATTTATTCTCTAGTAAGTTATAGAAACGCTCATATTTATATTTTTTTAAATAGGTAGATAATTTTTGCACCATGGTAATTCTTTCGACTCGGTAGTTGACTATCTCAACTTGTGTCTTTTTATATTTCTATTGGATATTAATATGGATGAACTTAATGGTTAAATAGAAATTGAGTTGGATTTATTTATGGTCTAGATTGGTAACAATGTTGCGTAAATTCGAATACGATGTTTCAATGATGTCAACAACATCCAGCGACCAACCCGTTCAGGATGGTAACCTAGACTAATGCATTTTGCACGTAACCTCTCACGGGCCATGAGTTAGGACTGAAAACGAGCGTCTTTATAGTGAACCTCAAATGTCTTCATTTGATACACAGCATATAACTGTCTGGTTCTACCTTTTATTAGTTTAATATATCAAGGCCTTGTATATAGCTTTATATATATTTATAAATATAAATTTCCCAGTAGGCAGTACCTATTCCAGACTGATCATCAGGAGATATAGAAATTGGAGAAATGAACAAATAAATAACTTTTACTCAAACATGCATTTGAATCTAAAAAATCATTCACTTGGACTGGCGTAGAACCAAACAAAATCAAATACCTCCCACCAGATAGAATTGAGATAGCAGAACAAATTAAGAGGCTAAAAAATCATAAGACCCCAGATGAAGATGGAATCCAGGCTAAGATTCTAATAAGTTTAGATGAAGAAACCATATCCAATATACATCACCTAGTAGAATTAGTATGGAGAGAAAAAAAAATCCCGGAAGATTGGAAAACCACATTAGTGTGTCCGATATATAAAAAAAACGATCCACTCGAGTGCAACAATTATAGGGGCATTGCTTTACTCAATACAACATACAAAATGTTATCGTACTATATCCTAGATAGAATTAAATCAATATCCGAAGGAATACTGAGAAACTACCAAGGGGGTTTTAGATCAAATAGATTCACTACAGATCAAATATTTATTATAAGGCAAATATTACAAAAAATGTGGGAGTTTGATAAGGAGGTCTATACCTTGTTTGTAGACTTTGAGAAAGCATATGACTCCATACATAGACCAACACTATTTAATATATTAAAAGAGTTCAATATGCCAAGAAAGTTAATTAACCTGATTAAAGCAACTATAGAAAATTCAGAAATGAAAATAAAAATGGCGAACTCTACATCTAAATCGTTCAAAGTAACATCTGGTTTAAGGCAAGGGGTTGCATTATCTCCAATCCTTTTTAACCTAGTTCTGGAAAAAATGGTCAGAGAATATATATGACATTAATACGTCCTGTCATCCTATATGGGTCAGAAACATGGGCTTCAAGAAAGATAGAGGAAATAAGATTGGACACCTTTGAAAGAAAAGTCTTAAGACGAATCTATGGACCTTGTCTCAACACAGGAACCAAAGAATGGAGAATTTGAACCAATGAGGAAGTATATAACTTGTTCCAAAGACCAAGTATTTCAAGGGAAGTCGCAAAAAGAAGACTGATGTGGGCGGGTCACGTTTGGAGGAAAAAAAAACGCTATGATAAATACAGTAATTAAAGAGGATCCAAAAAGAAAAAGACCACTAGGTAGACCACACCTCAGATGGGAAGACTATGTGAAGAAAGAGGTAAAAGAAGTGGACCCAGGAGCAAAATGGAGAGAAGTGGCTGAGGACAGAGTGAGGTGGAGGGAAATTTGTTTTACGGGATTGTCTTATTGGTAGAAAACCCCCCCCCCCAAAAAAAAAAAAATGCATTTGAATCACAGAAATATAAACAATCTAATGTGAGGTATATAATATTAGGATTATATTTACATTTTATTCATGTTTAAATCACCAAACCACGACATATAATTGAATGAACTTTTTTTTTTTTATTTTAAAATTGATATGTTGAAACATTAATACTTAAGTACCTATAACACTATTATTATAAACATGAACTCAATATTCATATTTCTCATTCAATTTTAAATTTTAATCATTTTTCATTCACAAATTACAATTACTGAATTTTTATTCAAAACAAACAAATATAGTCATCATCTAAATGTAGCTATCACCTAAATACCGATTAGTTAAAATAATTTTACTGATCTAAGTCTTTGAATATAATTAATTATTAATATACGAGCTCTGTGATGTTTTAATAAGTAACTTACCTGGTTTCATTGTTCCTAATTTTACTGGCGTTTCTCTTAGATTTTACCCTTCTTCATTAATAATAATTGTGTCTCATTATACAGTAGGTATAGAATATTATTATTTTACAGTTTACTCATTCATTCAGCACTTAAAAATATAGTGTCCACTTCATTTATAAGAATAATGAAATTATAACAATCTGCAATACAAAGTACGAGTTTATAATAAGTCTGGGACTAAGTGCCGAGAACTTAAAAGAATCAAAAATTAAATAATTTACAAAACGAACACAAATGTCATAAATCAGAAATACAGAATATTGTGGTATGATAACGCAATCATTTATCACAAGAAAAATTGTTAACGCTATTACTCACTGATAACCGTGTTTTTTTACAGATAGATAAACCATAGACTTGATATTGACTCTGTTATCAAGTCTATGAGATAAACGTATTATAATATATGAGAATAGACGTATAAAATATAACATTTTCGTGTTATTTCCATGGACCATGGTCATAACTTATGATTATTTATACTTATAATCTGAAGTGTCGGCACATTAGATGATTAGACTATACAAGTTATTTTACGACAATATCAAGAATAAATAAAAATCTCACATTGTTGTCAATGATGCGTCTGGATTGGATAACAGTATAGAATATTTACAATTTTGTGGGTATTACAATACAGCCAAAATAAGTAGGTAAGTACCATAAATCATAAGCCTCTCGGTGTATTTTACTGATTAGAAATTTAAGTATTAAAACAGTTAAATAGTATTAAGTTTTTTATAATCCTATTAGCTCACTTAATGAAACTTTATTGATAAGTGGTAGATACACATTATAATTATTTGATATTTTTATTTTTAATTACCTATAACAAACAAAAGGAAAGATAATTATATATTGTTTCAGTTATCTGATGTTCATTAGACTTAGACGTTTGTATTCAGTCTTCAAAAACTCATTTTCTGACATGGATAATTTAATTGCTGTGTGTCAATTGACTTCTACATCTGATAAAGAACATAACTATCAGATGTGTAAAAGATTAATCACAAACGCTCAAACATGTGGCGCCAAAGTATGTATTGTGAATGAACAATTATATATTTTAATAAGAATATTGTTTACATATTCATAAATCATAGTAAACTAATAGTAATATTTATTTGTCATTTTCAGATGATTTTTCTGCCTGAAGCATTTGATTATATTGAACCAGATAGATCCACATCATTATATTTAGCTGAATCCATAGATGGACCTCTTATCAGTAATTATCAATCGTTAGCCAAGTCATTAAATGTTTGGCTTTCTTTGGGCGGATTTCATGACAAGGTAAAAATATTAAGACTATATCTCGTTATTTCTTTTTATTAATCATCATTTTTAAGTCTAGTGTCTAAAATAACAAAACAAGTATTTTATAGATTATATAAAAGGAATAAACATCTAAATCAGTATTATATTGGAGTCTAGATCAGATTGTTATACTTATAGCCTATAGTTCAGTTAAGAAGTTAATATTTTGATATGAACTACAATCAAGTCTTTAATGATATCTTTATTTATGTTTATCTTTGTATTTATCTTTATATATGTTTATTTTATAAAGTCTTAGTTTTACAATTATTTTACACATTTTACTTCCATGCACCTTTCTCAATTCATACATCAATTTGTGTAGATTCTGAGTAAAACAAAGAATTCATTGGTTTCTTATATTATTGTTGTTGTGTCTATGTACACAATTTCAACTAGAATGATTGCTCCGATATATATAAATTTGGTACTTTTCTGATTCTTGAAAGCATTTATTAGTTATTTGATGATATCCTATTTCATTATAGAAATTATAAAATACTATATACACCTATTTAATATTTAAATATTATTATCATCTTATAATAAACTATACACCTTAAGTTTTCAGAAACTAAATTAAAGAATACACATTTGGTTATCAACAATGAAGGTGAAATAACCGCAATCTATCATAAAATGCATTTATACGATGTAGAAATACCATCAAATAATATTCAGTCTTTAGAATCTAGTTTAATTGAAGCTGGTAACGAAATCGTACCTCCAGTTCATACACCAATTGGAAATGTTGGTTTGGGGATTGTATCCTTTAAAATAGTACTATTATTATACTGTGCAATATGCAAATTTTGAATTTATCATCTTAATTGAATTTAAAATAATATTCAACTTTTAGTAGTTAACACTTATCTATTAATTTAGTTATTCAAAATTATGAGTATTTCTTAATTCTATTACTTCAGTGTTATGATATGAGATTTTCTCAAATGGCAATAGCGTTAGCAGAAAATGGAGCACAAATCTTAACTTATCCATCAGCATTTTTCTTCGGAACTGGTGCATATCATTGGGAATTATTATTGCGTAGTAAAGCAATTGAAACACAATGTTATGTTATTGCTGCTGCTCAAACTGGTAGCCACAACCCAATTAGAAAATCGTGGGGCCATTCAATGGTTAGTTAATTTTTATTTGTTTTATGAAATGTATTATATTCAATATTATGTAGGTAGTTGATCCACTTGGAACTATCATAGCTCAGTGTTCTGATGAACCTGGATTTATTTTGGCTCCGATTGATCTATCATTGATTACAAGTATCCGCCAGTCAATGCCAATTAAATATCATAGGCGATATGATGTTTATCCAAAAACGATTATAAACACTTCAAGTAATAAGTTTATTGAAGATTCTGATGAATTCAAATTTGGTTCGTCCATCGTAAAAGGATTACAAATATTTTATGATACACAATTAAGCTTTGCATTTACCAACATCAAATGTGTATTAGCCGGACGTATCCTTTTAATTTGTTTTTAAACTTTTATTTTGATTATTCTGTATACTATTTTCGTTACATATGCACAATTAGATGTTTTAGTGGCTCCTTATAGAGTTGTAGAAAAATTAACTGAATTATCAAGTGATGAAGTAAAAGATCTATTCCTTGTAGTTCAACAAGTTCAAAAAGTATCTGAAAAAGTACACAACACTAATTCATCAACTATTGTTATTCAGGATGGACAACATGCTGGTCAAACTATTAAAGTATGTAATATTTTCAATCATTTATTGCCATCACTAAATAACTAGATCAATTTAAAAACTGTCTTTCTATATAGATTTTCAACCAAGTTTATTGATCTTAAAAAATTTTTTTTTTTTTTTATCTAAAAAATAATTTACCAGTGTATTGAATTTTAATAAAATTATCTTTTCAAAATGAAACCTAAATGTTTTAAAATTAGAATGACTATTAGAATTACACGTACATCCAATTATATAGACATTTTAATTTTTATTAAATTAGAATATTTGACTGACACACTTGATACAACAAAAGTTGTTGTTTCTTGTTGTTTATTCCAGTAAAAACAATTTATTTTATAAATTAATAGTTCAAAATAAAAGTGAATGTTGTCATTTATGTGTTTAATAGATAAATTATTAATATTTATAAAAGTAAAAATATGACAAATTTTCCATTTTATTTTGTACTTAACTTCAGGTATATAAATTAATTATTAAATGAGTATTTATTATTATTTTACTAGCATGTTCATGTTCACATTATTCCAAGAAAATCTGGAGACTTTTTGGTGAATGATGATATCTATAGAAAACTACAAAATGAAAAAAATTCTACTGCTCCAAGAAGAAGCAATGAAGAAATGGCATTTGAAGCTAATTTGTTGAGATCTTATTTTTAAGTAACACAACAATGAAAACTATTGTACGATAAAATTGTTCTTTGCATTAGAATAATTATTATGTCATTAAGGTAATAAACAATTCTGGATTTCAAATTGCTTTATTCACAAACAAATGAGTGCATTCATTTAGTATGCATTGATAGCAATCAAAACATTAGGTGTTAAAATTTGGTGATCATGATGATGAACAATAAAAAAAATAAAAAAAAACAGTGTATGTACAAGTAAATAGTAAATATTTAAACAATTACTAAATATATTATTTGTGAACTATATAAAATTGTATATTTAATATAAATTTGTTTTCTTCATAATTTGGAGAAATTCTTCTTGACTGACTTCACCATCGCCATCTTTGTCAGCTTCATCAATCATTTCCTATAAATAATTAATTTAAATAAATATAATTTTGTTATTGATTACATACTAATTACATACTATACCGAAAACAAAATAATAATACTATGATTAATAATCTTTTTAAAATGTATTTTAATAATATGTTATGTAAATGATCAACTAATATTTAAAAATATTGTATTTTACTTGTGATACCAAAAATAGACTTGATAAAATTAAAAATTTCCTTGGAATATTATTTAGAATATATTGGCACAGATAAAACCAATAATTTTTTATAATATATAGTTTTGATTGAAATTTAATTAATAATGATCAGAGTATTTAAAATAAACCTTGATTGATATTACCTAAATATTATTTATAATTTTTAATATCAACACAATAATGTTGGATAATTTTTTGGTTCAAAAACAGAAATAAAAACCATCATCAACATAAAAATAATTGATCACTAGGATCAATATTCAATAATAATAGTTTAAAGAAATCTAGAAACGAATAGTGATGGCAAGACTAATATTATACAAATTTAATTTAATGTAATCATTTTTGAAGAAAATATTCATATTTTTGTCCTTAACTCTAATCTTATAAATTCTACAGACAAAAATACAAAACACGATTGTGTTAAATATAAAGCCCTGTAATTAACATTTGAAACACATTGTAAGCTCTGTGACATTAATATAGGATATTTGGATGGCAAAACACAGTAATGCTTCAGGGCCTAAATACAATGTATATATAGAAACATTTTGAATTTTGTTCTGAAATATACACAACATTGATAAAAATAAATATTTTTATGAGCTTACTTAGGATACTTATTGATGAGTTTTGGTAGCATAAATAGATTATGGAATAGAGTACAACTTGATATTTCCCTGGGAACCCAATTTATTATTATGCCCATGTATAAAATATAGTTTATAATTTAGAATAAATCAATAATATATAAATGTCGATTTAATAAAATATAATAAATATGATTGTCATTATAGTCATTATTTCCAACAGTCAGTCATAAAGAAAGCTATTTTATCTATGCTAGTAAAATATTTATACAAAGTATCAAAACATTATTATTATTCACTAATATAAAACATATAACACCTGTTGGTTTAGATTTTTGGGATATTTTAGAAACATTCATAATATAGTTTAATAAATAATCTAAACTACAAATATCATAAAAATAAATCTTTAAATATTATAGTAGTACATTTTTATAATTTCAAACGTAATTCAAATTTTAGACATTTTTAATTTTTATCCACAAAAAATAGATTATTATAAAAACAGTTGGATAATTGTCAAGTAGTTTTTACAAAACATTAAAACTTAAAAAAATTTTAAAGGAAACTAATTAAAAAACTTTGATATTTTAATACTATTTAGAATAATATTAAGTAACTAAAATACTATGTATTGTGTTTTAATAAATTTGAAACAATGGTTAAATAAAAATATAAGAAATAGTACCTAAATTTCATCTACATTTGGTTAAAAATATCTTTTATAGATTTTTTGTGTTAGGTGAACACTTTTTTTATATTTTTAAAAAATACATGAATGTTATTTCCAATAATTGATCAATAAACAAGTGTTGAGTATTATGACTAACAGAAAATGAAACACCAACTAATTATTCAGTGTGATCATAAGAATCATAACCCACTGATAAATGATGAAAAGTTAAAATCACAAGACTTTTTCGGGAGTTAATTAAAACATATTTAATGATTTATTTGAAAAATAATTCATCACTTATATTGTTAAATACTACTATTAAGAAAAGTAACTTATTTTTATTTCCTAGAAAGCAATTTCTACAACTTTAATATAAAATCAAATTTAATATTACTAGAATTACTTGTGTAATGTGTATATTATGTATACAATTTTTCTTATTTCAGAGGTTTAACAAAACAGTATATTAAGAAAATATTTAAAAAATAAAATGTTCAATTAAATTAGATATACTTTTCAAACATTTTACCTGGAGTTCTTCATCAACAATATTCTCTCCTAACTCTTGTGCAATACGCTTTAAATTATAAAATGTTATTTTTCCAGTACAATTATCATCAAATAGTTTAAATGCTTTAATAATTTCTTCTCTTGAATCTTTTTCTGCCATTTTCATCGACATTAAGGTTACAAACTCATCATATGTTATAACACCTATAGAAAATGTCACATTTTTAAAATGTTCACCTTATTATTCAACCAATATTTCATATAATAGGTAAACAATCACTCACCAGTATGTTGCTTATTTAAGCTAAAAAGCATGCGTTTAATTTCTTCCTTTTTTGGTTCAAATCCCAAAGCTCTCATGGCTACCTAATAACATTCATTGAAGTTCATTACTATGTAATACTGTAATAGATACTATTTAACACCATAATTTACTTAAAGATATTTATTTCCACCATGGCAATAAATAATATTATCTATAGCCGTGATTTCCATCTTGTTCCTTATAATAAAATTATAATAATATATAATAATAATGCAATATTATGAAATTTGTTTAGCACAAACATATAAATATATAATGAACTAAAGGAAAAAAAATGTCTATAATGATTATAATATGGACACATAGTTTTTAAATAAATACCTTAAGTTCTTTTGTCTCAATTGATCCAGATCCATCTTTATTAAATAATCCAAATGCTTCTTTTATATCAGCCAACTGTTTGTCACTAAATTCGAATTTAGAGCCTCCTGACTTTTTCCTGCCTGTAGCAAGCATTTTTGTGAAATTTTATGCTTTCAACAATTTGTATCTAAATAAAATGAACATATACTTAAATAAACTCATAAATTACAAGGACTATATTTACAAAAATATTTAATTTTAAATGCAAATTTCCTCTTATGATCAATACATTTTAAGTCTTTGCGACAAAAATGAAAAATGGCTTTCAATTGAATAAAAATAAAAATAATTACATTCAGTCTATTTATCCAGCACAAAACCTAAAAATAATTGCGGTTAATATTTCAAAATAATTAAATCAAGAGGTGTTTGAATATTTTATGGAAAAGAGTAAAACAAAAACGGTTTTGCAACATTTTATGATCACCAAAAACAAATCGTCTCGGAAACAACAATGTAATACTATAATTATCCAAACACATGGATTTAGTCAGTGGCAGATGAAAAAAAAAACAACCACTGTTCGTGGTCGCCGGAAATTTGGACAAAATATATCACGGTTGTTGTCGCGCGATGTGTTTCACAATCTGGTACTGTCTAATTAACATCGTAATAAGAACAACACTGACCAATAATATTATCCCCCGGGTGGAGGTGGTGGCGATCGCAACAGACGGCGAGCAGTGCTGTTGAGTGTTGACGCGGAGGACGCGAATCCGTTCGGCGTTTGGGACGCACTAGACAAGCGGAACGGCGCCAGCGTTGAGTTGAACACCGGAAGTACGCGGGCCGCCGTCGCGCATTGTTGACAATATCTACTGCGGATCGATATCCGATGATGGTGGTGAGTAAACAACGGTAGTCGGGACAGCAGCTGCCGCGTAGTAGTAGCCAGCCAGTTAGTTGCCGTGGTTATTGAATTACGGACGGACGTGTAAGCAATACGTGCGCGAATGACGGACAACTCGCACGCGCGACAACGACCCGGGCAATTATCGAAGTGCGTCGCGCGCTACTGATAACACGATAACACACAAACCGCCGTAGGTTGGCCAAGTGGTATTCTGCTTCGACCGTTCAGTCGCGACGACTCGCAGCTCTGAGCTAACTCAACTCTCGCTCGTTGTGCCGTCCGAAAACCGCTCGTCGAACGCCGTGTCGTTGTCGACAACCGCCGTCTTGTGCCGCATCTGACCGCGCACGCCTCAGCCGTCGCCACCGGTAGACACAACTTCCTTCGCCGAGGCTGCCTGCGAAGTATACGGCGTTTCCGTCATGAACAAACAATCGAATCAACTGACCCAGGTGTTCATTTCGGACGAGGTGCTGCTCATGTGCCACAATCTGGCCCTGCTCACGGAGAAAGAGGAAGTGGCCGCTCTACTCATCGGTCAAGTAAGCGCCTACGCTGCGTCCATTTTTCACTGAATGTAATGTTAATCATTTTTTCTCCCTCTAACCACACCGTAGAAAATAACTAATGAAGATGGGACGACCGTTGTGTCTGTGTCAGCCCTATCGATACCTCCTAGAGGAGAAATAAAAAAAGATCGAGTTGAAATCATGTCTGAAGACTTGGTCAATGCTATGGAAGATGCCAAACATTTCTCTCACCTCAAAGGCGAAAACTTGAATGTGATTGGCTGGTATCATTCACATCCACACATTACCGTCTGGCCCTCTAATGTTGGTGAGTAACTAATTTTTGATTTATAATCAAATTGAATCCTAACAACCTGATTTCACTAACTATAATGATCTATTAATATTGTGATGTCAGTTCTACATGGGCTAATTAATAATTATATAATTGTGTATAATACTTAGTGTAACTAACTTAGAATATTACTTTTCAGATTTACAAACTCAACTTAACCTACAAAATATGGATTCATGTTTTATTGGTATAATTTGTTCCTCGTATAATACAGATACTACTACAATGGTGAGAACATATTTAAAATAGAAGTAATCCTTATGAAAATATTTTTTTCTACACAAAAAATAGGGGGCTAGGTGACAATTAATTACTATTAAATTAGACACAGAATATAAAATAATATTGTGGTTTTAAAAATCATTGGATTCATATAATAATACTTGTTAACTATTTACTTAAATATTCATTACCTACATCTTACATCATTTTTAATGTTTTGTGTTACTTTAATCTATAAAATACTTAAATAGCACTTTATTTCATAATGTTATGGAATAAAAATAATATTATAAATTAAAAATTATACAATCTACTGTTTAAAATCAAATTTTTTTATCAAAGTCTGGTTTCATTTATAATATTTATGAATGCTTTGGTTTTGTGTAAAGTTCATCTAAAATTAATTTAATAGTTGTTACTTACTGCAAATGCCTGGTGACATGAAATTTTCAAGTATAAAGTGGCATAATATTATGGAATTTTTACATGATGTAGATAATAGGCCATTTTCCTTGGTCATAAAATGTCCATATATTAACATTTGCTTTTCTTAAGTTAGTTACTTAATAAATAATGTTTAAATTGTAATATTATTTGTGCCATATAATTTTCCATATTGCCTTGTATATAATTATTATAATTAACTATTTATTTTTTACTTGCATATATTTATTACATTTTTTTTATCTTTTACTTATGTTTCAATAAATATAAAATATCAAATACATAAACAGATAGATATCATGTATAAATATAAATACGAATAAACATGTTTAGATACACAATTATTAATATATAATATACATATATGAAAAAGTATTTTAAGACAAATAAATAAAAAGAAATTTAAAAATGCAAGCCTCATAGCATCAAACAAAATCCACACAGCCTATGGAACAAAAAAATGGCAATCGCTGGGTTACTTGGGTCTACATATGTAACTTCACAAATAAATCTCCAGGCTACTTACCAGTAATCCCTAGTTCTGTGCAGTTCCACTATGCCCCCATCAAACTTAGTCCTAGGCACACTTCAATTATGTGTTGTATGGTTTTGTACTTATGTGATAAGTTTTAACTTAACTATTTCAAATAAGAATCTCATATATTATTATTATAAATTTATGCATACTCAATTAATTAAGTATAATAAGGCTTTTGTGCTTGGATTCATTTTTTTAAGTTAGGATTTTAATTGCTGGGTGTTACCATTGGATAATTTCCCAATTCTTATTAATCACCAATAATTTATCAAACCTACTTATTGTTGTACATAATATTTGTATAAATTATAGAATTTTTTAATCTATAAAAAAAAAATAGTGGAATTATTAGTTTTAAAAAGTTATCTAATGTACATATACAGTAAAAATACATATTATCAATTTTATAATAATCTTTTTAATTTTGTTTTAGATGAAAGAAATGAAAACGGTTTGTTTCCAAGCAAGACAAATTAATGGCTTGGTGCATAGAATAGATATTAAATTTCAAGTTGTACCTACCTCTTCTACAAGTCAACTGTCATTTGGGGTGATTATTTGTTTTTATTTTATTTTTTGTGTCAAATATACTATGTGAAATTAAGTTAAAATTATTTTGATTTAGTATTGAGTTGGTATTTTGGAAAAATAATGAAGAATTAATTTACAGAATTACAAAGTTTTTGATAATATATCAGTAATTTATAAAGATCAAATATTTGTTTTGTCTTGTAAAAAAATACAACATTGATAATTTAAATTTAAAAAAAATAGGTAATAATAAACAAATAAAAATTGTTTTTCCTGTTATAATTTTAAATACTGAGTTTGCTTCAAACTTCACAATTAGTTTAAACTTCTTTGAAAAATAAATATAAACAAATTGATTATTAAAAAAAAAAAAAATGTTGATTCAATTTAAGGTATTTTTTTTAAAAAAAATCTAGTATTTCTTACTTAGTATAATAAAATAGTGTTATAAAATATATCTACCTCTTTTGATGATTGATTTCAACCTATAAAATATGCAAAGTTTATTTTAAGTAGTTGTAACAACTGCAACATTTCTAAATCTTATATTTCTTAAATTAGTCAACTAGATAATTTTCATTTTTATTTTATATTAAAAATAAATGCAGTAAAATATTATAATGATTTTTAATCATCAAATGATCCAAACCAAATGTATTGTTTATTATTTATAACTAGTTATATTATTAGAAAAAATTATAATATAGTATTTATAAATTAATATTCACGTATGTGTTTTATTAGGTGATTGTAAAGCATATAGAAACATTGTATGATGAACTTATAAAAAATTATAATCAAGCAAATGAAGGTGATATTAGCCCAATGGCACAACTCCACAATGATTCAGGTACCTATTATTGATATATTATTGTACTTACATTATTCTTATACCCTTATAAACGGAAGATAATTTATAATTAGTAACCACTGCACAGTGTAAGTCAGAGTAACGTAGTTGGGAACCATGTTATACTTAACTAATTTGGCAAGGGGTTTTAGGACACTCTGAATTATATTTTACTCATAGCAAGAGTGTCTAGGAAATGTCGTCCAAAGTTTGGACTCCTCCAAACTAAGGAAAATAGTTTTAATATTTTTTATTTAATACCAATAAATGACAAAAAAGTAATATATATATATTATATAGGTTTAACATCTATGCATAAAAATTATCCGAAGTTCATCAGTTTTAATAATGTTGATATTTAACTAATGAACTTGTACATGATGTGTCTATTATTTATGTGTTTAATAAGTGTGACTATTACCTAATTATATTTTGGTTAATATTTTATGTATTGTAATACAATCATATTTATATAGTGGATATACGAGTGTATGTTATATTAGTTATACTTCTGTTTCACCTGTAAACTATCTAAAAACTAGATTTGTCTAACTACATAATAGTTTAAAAAAGGAATATATTACTTGAATTATTTTTAATTCATCATTGTTGATTATTGGAAGTCATTTGAAACTACAAGATTATAAACAAGTTATTACTAATATCATTATTGTTTACTGTAATACACCCTCTTTTTCAATTTTTTGTTATGAAGTATAAAGAAAATTCTTTAGGGTACCATATTTTATCAATAATTTTTAATATTGATATGAAACTTCATATAGAAAATGTTTGTTGCAAGGCTTTTAAAATACTTGGTTTTGTTATGAGATTGGCTAAAGACTTTAAACTTGGTACATCTCTAAAAATATTATTCTATGCTCTTGTGAGACCTATCCTCGAATATGGCTACCTTATATGGAACCCTTATACTGCCACAGACTCCTCACAACTTGAACAAGTTCAGCGGAAATTTTTACGTTTTGTCAGTTTCACTCTCAATATTAATTGTCCTCCACACAATTATTCCTCTATATCTGCACTACTTGGCCTTCCTTCCTTAGCTGAGCGTAGGCGTGTTGCTGGTATTAGATTTGTGAAAGATCTATTGGATGGCAGGATTGATTCGACAGATCTTACCTCACTTTTATATTGTAAAGTGCCTCAACGATCCACTAGAAATACCGTTCCTTTTTACGTCCCTCATGCCTCTACCAATTATTTGTAAAATGAGCCAATCAGACGCTTAATGACAAATACCAACTTGGACCCCACTTTCAATTATTAAATATATGTATATATTATATGTATTTTCTATATTATTATCTTATATTCTTATATCTTATAATTTCATTTAAAACACTAAATTTTTGTACAAATGTATACTTATAAAAAGGGCTTAGCTCGTTAACATTAAATAAATAAATAAATAAATATAAATCTACTGTTTATGTTAATCTTACAAGAATATTTTTTTTTTTTTATTATTAAAAGAAAATTTACAATCTATACAAATATATACAATTAGCAAATTTGAGTAACATTGATTAAAATAACATGAGTAGTAACGTGATAAGGAAGCAACCCATTGGTTACACCTCTTTAATTAAGTAGATCTCTACACCATTTTCGCTTTAGTCTGCGTGGTGGATTTTTGGCAGAGTGAGGGTAGACATTTGTGATATGAGTAGGTTAGTATGTGTGTTTAGATTTTGATGGAAGTGTTTGTAAGTTATTTTGGCCAGTTTTGTGGTAGTTGTTAGTTTAAAGTCTTTATATAGGGAAAGATTTGAAATGTACCCAAGAGCATTTGTTAATAGCCTCAAAGAAATTGACTGAAATGCCTGGATTGGTCTTATGTTTGACGGTTTTGCAAGACCCCATATAGCGATTCCATTGGATCAAACTGGCATTATAATTATTTAATAAATGATTAGTTTATTATGGAGGTTAGGAGAGGGCGGAGGAGATATGGTCTATTGTTTGCCAATTTTCATTTTTCCTTTAAATGCGGTCACCATGTTAATTTTTTGTCTATAGTTAAGCCTAGGTATTTTATTTCTGTTCGGACAGGTATGGGGATGTTGTTCATTATTAATTGAGGACATTTTTCAGGGGATCTTTTTAAAGTAAACGTAACTTGAACAGATTTTTCAGTATTTATTTTGATTCTCCATTGTTTTGGCCCATGAGTCAATTTTGCTAACTTGAGTCTGGAGTGAATTGGTAATTTGGTTGGGATTTGCACTGGTTGCTAGAATAGCAGTGTCGTCGGTGTATGTGGCAAGGAGGGTGTTTTCTGATTGGGGGATATCAGCTGTACAAGAATATTGAATCATATTTAATCAATTTTAGAAAATTCATCTGAATCACTTGGATGAATATTTATTTTTTGAAAGTTTATTATTTACATACACTTTGTGTTTTTTAGTATTTAACTTGTGATTTGTGATAGAACCACTATATTTTTTACTTAGGCTTTATACTTGAAAAAATAAAAATGGTTTTTGTTTTTAATTTTTTTCTAGTATACACTTTGTCAGGAATACATATGCTAGAAACAGTGGCCAAACCTATGCTACAAATGTTAGAAACTCAACGAGATAGCTCAACTAAAAGAATTCAAAGTCTTCAAACAAAACTTGATCAACTGACATTTGGTCATAATGATGAATATGTTTGTGATGGCAATTACAACCAGGATAGTTTATCACAGGACAATGCTTACCTCAATGATGAAGATTTGTCCACATCCTTACCAGCTCCTATTATTCCATCCGATACAATAAAGAAAAAGTCAAGTATGGTTTCATCACCTGTGTGACTGAATCAACATTCATTTAGATCGACATGTTTTAATCTCATAAAATTGCGTTGTACTGTTATTGAACAAAAAAATAATAAATAAAACATTTTTCGAATATGAACAATTATTATTATATTATACTGACAGGTAGTTTCATTTGATAATAAAATTATTTTTAACACTGAATTTAACACCAATATTATATACAAATATATATCGTACAGGTATATAATAATATATTTATAAAATAAATGTGACGCTTAATTTTAATTAAATAAATCATACACAAAGATTATTCATATCATTTGAACACAATACTAAAATAAATGTCTCGGACTCAGATACTCCGGAATGTCCGGTGCAAATGCACACTTGGAACATTGTAAAATTAAACCATAATCTATATCATAACCATCCAGTAGTGAACCGAGTAACCTCACATACATCCCATGAACCAATTAAAATCTATTTTATAATTAAGTTGAAAAACTACTTTTAACTAACTAAATTATTATATAGGAAACAATTGAAGTACACAATGCACTGGAAATACCAAAAGGCTATGCTGTATAACTGGTATAATATTTTGATAATGGTAGATAAACAAGTTAGGGTAGGTTAATATTATAATCTCAATATTCAGTATTTCCGATTGTTTGAGACATTTTTGGCGTACAAAGTAACAATTTTAGAATCTAGGTTTTTAATAATAATAAAATGTTTAATAGTATTTTTCGAAAAAAAATTAATAAAACAACTGCAATAGGTAGGGCTGGGTTAATTTCAATAACTTTTTTTAAAAGATAAATAATAATTTACCAAAGTTTTAACATTTTTTATTATTATTATTTTTTTTTTTGTCAATAAAATAAAATTTAAAAATTTAAATCAACCGTTAATACCACCTAAATGGTTTATGTTTTTAGTATAATTTAATCTTCTCAATTTTGAGTTGTTCATCTTAAACAATATAATTCTCATTTAAATCTTAAGGTTCATTAATTAAATTTTAATGAAATATTATTTGATAAAAAAATCACACGTGTCACATAAAGTAAAAAATCATAATTTATATTACAAAAACAATTAATATTTGTCTAAATTGATTTTTATTAAGAAGAGAAAATGACAAAATACATACAATTATGAATTCTCGAAATACTATTAAACTTCCGGTAACTATTATATAGATACCACAGATAAACAATTAACCATGAAATGTGCAATACAAATAATAATAATAATAATAATAATAATAATAATAATACATTATACATATTAATAATACAATTTTACATTATTTCTTAATTAATATCTATTTTGAAACCTATTAAATCTTAGGGGAATGTACTGGGGATGAAAAACAAATAAGATTCAATAATTTAAATATAATTGAATAACATTTTGATTTAAAAAAAACCTATTATATAAACAAATAAATTAGATTTAAAATATGGGTTTTTAAATCTAACTCAGTAAATTTTGACCAGCAAAAAAACTGAAAAATGAATATAATTAAAAATATTTCTCACTGTAAAATTATTTATAATTGTAAAAATAGTCAGTTTTTGTAAAAGAGTATGTATACATTTTAACAAGTATTGTAAATGATAAGTTTAACAGTTATTCTTTATTTAAATTTTTATTTTATGTTGGTTACATGTAATACTCACATTTGTATTATTATCTTCGTTTTTGTTGGCAATAAGAATAAAACAATGCAAGGCAAAAATTTATTAAAATTGAATTGTAAATGTAAAATAAATGGTTTGGTCTGCTTCACTTATATTCAGAATCTATGAATTGTATAAAGTAATAGTTTGCATTATTAAATTTACAGTAGGTTACTATTTGAGTTATTTTCTGAAACTGTAGAATATTTAATATATTTTTTATTCATTTCAATCATGTTTATTGTTTTATTTATTTTATTATAGTAAATGTGTTATTCCACAGACATCCTAAAACTGTTCTGAACATCATTTAAATATTGAATTCACCAACTTTTATCATCTTTATTTGTTAAACTTCAATTGACTAATAAAATATATATGTACTCAGTTTTGACAGATAATAGTTAAAATATTTTAGTATTTACATAATTAGTATACGAATTAACTTTAATACTTCGAGTTTGACTTAAATTGTCACTTAAGAAATAATAAAATATTTCCACTTAAATTATTAAGGATGCATCATTATAAATCAGATCAATTATATTTTAAACTAAATGCATTCAAATGCACGAGGTATATTTACTAACAAACGTCAAATAATTATAATTTTATTGATCGATGTATTTATTACAAATACATTTTGATTCGCCGATCTATAATTATTTTAAATATCAATGTTATTTAGATTGAAAACCATTAAATCACAAAATACGGTGAATTATACTTATGATTTCATAGTTAAACGATTTAATATATTGTTTGTAACACAAGTTGACAAAATTAATTAAATAAAATAATTTAATAATTAATTTCTAACGTCCATAATCAATATTTATAATTCATTAGACCATGAATTCACCATCACAAACTTCAAAATAATATATTCTTAGATAATATAGAACGGTACCTATTAAATATCGCTATAGTAATACGATTATTTCAAAATAGTAGAAGTCCCAAAAAAACATAAAAGGATATTTTCAACTAATTTTTGGTGCTCTTGAAAAAAAAAAAGATTTTATTCTAACCATTATTGTATAGGTGCAAATTTTAGTTCAAAAGAACGCAATAATGTAATATATATATTATAATAATGAGGAAACGGTACAATTATTTTTTTAATTTAAAACAAATTTACCTAAAATATTTACATTAAATACTGTCCATGAGCATAATCCCTGCGTAACATGTAAAATTATTACATATTTATAATAAAAAAAAAATTTTATATCAAATTAGTTGTGAACCATTAAATTTCAAAACTATTTTATCACGAACATATCAGTGTAAATTATTGCACTATTATTCACTGCAAGAGTTTATAACTATAATATTATTAAAAATTCAAGCCACCATCATATTTTTGACTATTGGATGTAATAATCCGGTTGGTCAGAATCCTTTTCAAAACGTTTGGCTTCCTCTTGCATACTTTCTTTT
Source organism: Chaitophorus viminalis (assembly GCA_025469195.1). Taxonomy (NCBI): domain Eukaryota; kingdom Metazoa; phylum Arthropoda; class Insecta; order Hemiptera; family Aphididae; genus Chaitophorus; species Chaitophorus viminalis. The sequence continues at coordinate 120,304 of JAIPRK010000687.1, forward strand.
ATTTTCAATATTGCTGCGGATTCGGTCTGATCCTAAATATCGCATTAAAATAAAAGTTAGGTACGTGATGATATAAAAGTACACCCATATTGGAGAATGTCAATCGTTTTGACAACATTGAGAACGACTCAAAAAGCTGTATTATAATTAAATATAATAATTTCATTTCACTGGATTCTTGTTGTATGATCTCCAAATATATTTAATATTCTTTACAGTTACAATTCATTCAATGTTTTACTTTTTACTCAACACTAAAATGCAAGAATATTTATGATTGTTAGCATGACCACAGAAAAATGTATAAAGCCGTTATCAACGCTGTTGTATAGTTCAAAAGGAGACTGATGTTGATTTCAAAGATTTTTTTTTAATTTTCTTGTTTGAATAAGTAAGATTTATCAGTTATATATATTTTGTTAAATAGAAAAGTAAATAAATGAATAGATTAAATAATTGTTAACCTATATGTCTATGTTATAACTTAAATAAGTCTTGTTATTTTAGATATAAGTAATTTTGTTACTTGTTTTATATCCTAACTAAACAAAGGTGATTGTGTGATTAAATAAAATATAAAATGTAATATAGTCGTTAAGGTTGTAATTATCAGTTTGACAATACGGAAGTTATTGAAATAACAGTCATCAAAAATTGAACAGTCAGTGTTTTATTTATTAATGAAATTTAATAATTAGTTTAAATTTAAAATTTTTATTTAAAATTTTAGTCATTTCCACTATCATATAAAATAGGGAAAAACAAAAATACTAGTATACAGTAATGCTGACAAGTGTAAACATTTCCATAGAATATGCAAATATACATGTAAATATATATATATGTGTGGACTATAAGAACACCAATAGTAATTTAGGACCGAAATAATGTACGTGTTTCAATAAACTTTTACTCTAGTTGTTTTATTTTTAATTTATGCCTTTAATATTTTTTTGGGAATCTACAAATGTTATAACTTAAGAGATACTTTTGTTTAACATTTTGGATAATTTATGTAAATTACCAATAATGAATAAAAAAATGTTAGACCAAGAAGATGAATACAATCTGACAATGGTGAGATGAAAAATGGTGAGCAATACTTCATTATTTAAAAATTTAAGATACGTATTAAATGTTACCGTTAAAAAGCAAAAATACAGATTTTTTTTAGTATACTTTTTTTATTTATATTAGTAATTCGCCACTTTTTATTCCTTGATCACCATAAAGTTGTCATCAAACCTTAATCAGTATGTAGTTCATCGATTGTCTTCAACATCTATAAACTAATATAGATCCAGGCCAATTACATTTTCTCCAGCTCCTCCAAATCCTGCCAAATTATAATCGCCCATGCCACTTCCACTGTCTTCTCTTGGTGTACCAGGACCACCAGTTGCTGGTGAATTTTTCATACCATCTAGTCCTTCGCCGTTCAAAACTGAGTTCATTGTATTTGGACCCATTGGTCCTAATGGTCCATTATCAGATGTATTATTCATAGGAAAATCCTGAAATTTTTTTTAATTAAAGAAACAAAATACAAATATTGAAAAATACATGGTTTTAAACATTTTCTTATTTTAAAACTTACACCAGGCATATTCCCTCCGGTAACCGGCTTCATCATAGTGTACATACTTTCTCCTCCAGAGTTGGAAGAATCTTCAACATTATTGCTCAAATTAAGATCATATACTACTAAGAGAACTACCTATAACTATTTCATTTACCTTGAGGGCTTTGCATTATTGGTGTGCCTGGTCCAGGAGGGCCGCCTGATCCCGAAGGTCCCTAAATAAGATTTTATTTAAAAACCTACTTCTTTTTATCAATTATCTATAGTTTTGTAATTAAAGCCACTATCATTATTTATGACATTTATATCTGTTCAATTTTAATTTAGTCACGCGATTTCATAGTTGGTATGGTTTTATCTATAAATTTTTATAAAATTAGAATATTTGAACTTACTCCATAAGCTCCCGGCGATGATGATGAATAACTCATGGGCTGAAAAAATATAAATAAAATAACTTTTAATTAAAAAATATATTAAATTATGTCAACATCATTTATTAGGTTGATGAAAAAAAAAAAAATGTTAAAAAATGTTCACTATTGAGCAATACTGAACAACTTAAAAACATATATTATTATTTTCATACACATCATGTATCATATTCTAGACTCCATTCAGAATCGTTATTCATATACATTGATACCTATTATTACATTAAAATTTAACAAATCCATTTTAATGAGTAATCCTATCCTATGAATGAGATGCACTCCACCACCTACTGTACAGTAGAGCGAGGCCCATTCTGTTCTTTTTTTTTAGTTGTTAATATTTGAAAAAAATTCTTTCAATACTTGCATTTGATACAGGTATGCACAATATAAATTCGACTATTATTTTAAAATTTGGAATATAACCATCATAAATGTTCTCTGCTGATTGAAAAATAAATGTCCATATATACGATAAAATTTTTTCATTGTGTTCTACACATTCCTCTATAATTGTAAATTTATCAAATAAATGAAGTTCATTAATTAAATTCTTATTTGTAATAATATTTTTGATTAGTTCAATGGTAGCTTGAATGTTAACTCAATTAAAATCACGCTCAATATTTTTAAGTGTAATCCACGTTTTATCATTATATTTACTTAAAGTGGAATTTGATCATTCTTTAATATTTTCTAAACATGTGTCAAAAAATTGTTATGATAATTGATGAATTGAAAATTCATACAAAAATACAATATTTAGATGGATATCACCACAATTGACGGTTTTATCATTCTCCACCTTTGGTCACCGTCGTCGAGATAGCTACAGTTCTGTCGTACTTCATTAAGTTAATACAATTAGGTTTCAAGTGGAAAATAACACATTGTAATAACCGATAATAATTCACTATTTATAAAAATTAAGAATAAAAGAATAATAATAGGTAAATGATAAAATATGCTGTTTCACTATATCAATAAAACATTTCAATTTTATGAAAAACGGGATATTTTAGTGTCCCAAAGAGTTGTCGGGACAACGAGACATCATGTTAAAAAACGGAACATTCCCATATTACACGGAACCTCTGGCAATCCTAATTAAATTGTGTAGCCAAATTTTTATTTCTAAAGTACCTATAAAAAGCATAATTATCACAAATGTGTTAACACTACAAAATAAAAAGTTGTATACTAATATCAATTGCATTCAATTTTCAATTAACATTTAAATTTGTTTATTACTCTGTTAATAAATTAAAACGAGGGTCAAATTAATATAATATTTAATTGTCATAATTAAAAAAATATACATTAACAAATTAAACCTAACACAACTTATTATTTATTTAAAATTAATTCGGTATTTGTTGTAAGCACAACATATATCGATAGTTGTCAATTCACTTATTTTTCTTTGTGTATATACAATAAACCTAAGTTACTTAGTCTTCTTTGATGAATCATTTTTCTTAAGCACTTTTTTAGTCAATGAAATAATTTAACATTTATGGAGATAAATAAAATGTTATAGAAACACTCGAACAGAAAAAAATAATTATCGTTATCACGCTATCACAGACATTATTATTTTATTTGCATCATCATGAAATGATTATTTTTATCATAATTTGTAATTTTACTTTAATAATCAAGGATATTTTCAAGTTCAACCATTATATTTTTATTTCATGTTATAAGCTATAATTTACAACTATAAGAACGAATCATTTTTATTAAGTTATGAATAATAAATATTGATGATAATTAATACATTTACGTAATTAAATAATTTTTTGAGGTAGCAAAATTATACCATTCAACCTTAAAAAAAATGTATAAGGTAGCAAAAGTACTTCTCGATACCTTTTAGTGACGCCTATGTATACAATTTATATGACAAAAGAGAAAAATTCTCATAACTAAAGTTTCTCCAGTTTTTTCTCAATATTGAACTTACTTTCATTTCTGTCATATATAAAGGTTTGGGTACTTTTTTATTTACTTCTTTGTAGAAACATTGATTATAAATAAATGTTTGAAATTAAACAACGAAAATTACTTAGCTTTAATCGTAAATCAAAAAATAATATATAATTCTTACAGTATTTGCATTTGGTTGCCATTGGGGCCTTCCAACTAGTCCACCCATAGACATTGGCATGTTTGGTCCACCACCACTTGGTCCCATGTTAGTATTAGGCGGAGGGCCTCGCATTCCAGGACTATATGATCCTAAAGGACTCATGTTTTGTCCTCTCGGAGGATTCATCCGAGGATTCATAGGTCCCATACCTCCTGTTAATTAAATAAATAACATAAATAAATAATATAGGATATTTATAATAAATCATATTTACATAAGCAACAACTAATTATTGATTAAATAATAATGGACAAACAGTATGTATTGAAGTATGCATTCTAATAACAAATTTAAATTAAAACAATAAATATAATTTATTTTAAATTGAATTGTAATGTGCTTTAAAATATACTTGAACCTAATAAAAAATGTACAAATCATAGCATTGAGTTGTACAATAATTATCAGACATAATTTAATGGGGAGAAAATAATTTAAATAAATAATTTCTGTAACAGATGAAAAAATATATGCAACCTTATTAAATGAAGATTGTATTCATTATGCATTTAACTTAAACCTTTTTAAAAAAAAATATTAAAAATGACTTTCAAAAATACATATGTAGACTTATTTAAATAATTGTAAATTCTAAAAAAATTTATTCTTCAACTTTTTTACTTAAACTTGACTTCAAATAAAAATCAGAATTATAAAAATGTATGTGGTCTCTTTCTACTAATTTCTTTTTATTTTTTTTTTATTTTGAAAATTATATTAAATATGAATATCAATAAATTTTGCTTTATATATATTCGTATATAAACATGTAAACATTTTAAATATTTGAATCAATTCAATTACAAACTTGTTATCTAATTTTCTGTTATTAATGAAAGTTTTAAAAAAACATTAACAATTTTGATTAAAATTATTTATAAAATAGATAAAATTAAATACATGTTTAAAACAACATATTAATTAATAAAAACGCCTTTTAGGTATTCAATAGTTTACAATTATAATAAAAACTAAAATTGTTATTTCATGCGAACAATAAATTAAAAAGATAAATTGTAATGATTAATTGAAATCTACAATGCATTAAGTTTAAGGTTAAATTAAATGTATCTGGTACAAAAATTCCAATGACAAAATGCAAACACAAGAATATAATTATATAGCACCATTAAACATTAAAATTAATGTCAAAAAAAATAAACAGTGGTATTTAATCATTATTATATCAACTACAAAATATTTGAGTGATGAAACAATGTGCATAATAAAATTAACATAATTTTGGCCTACCTTGCCAACCTACAACATATTCTCCAGCTTCACCTACAGGAGAGAAAAATATTATTAAGCAAATATTTGAATAATAATATATTCTTTTTACCTTCATTTCTAATCAATCAAATTAACCTTATCAATAGTATATAATTATATTTTAATTTCACTTTTGTATTACTTATATCTCTAAATATTATTCCAATATATTGCTAATATTTTTACCTTGTCTTAAAGGATCCATACCAGACATCATTGGCTGACCAGTAGGCTTAAAAATAAACATATTCTTATTATAGTAAAGAAAAACACATTTTTTATTTTCATATTAATAACATTTAGTGTTATTGGTTTTATATACTTACAGAATTAAAATCATTTCCTAATTGTGACATGCGAATTCCAGGTCTTGGACCACCTGGATAACGAGGGCCCATAAAAGGCTGAAACAGAATGATAAGTTGAATAATTCAAAATTTGTAAATAGTAATAATTTAAAGTTTAAAATACAAAATAATTTTTAAATTCACACCTGATTTGATATCATTTGTCCATGAGAAGGAGGTTGAGAATGAGGGGACTGTTGTGCTGAAGGATGACTTGGAGGCGATGGTCTCATTGATGCATTCTAATAATTGAAAAATAACAGGTTTTTGAATTATTTAATAAATAAAAAAAGTTTATAAAATAATAAGAAACCTAAGTTTAAACAATTATTAATAAATATACATACTGGAAAAAAACCACCAGGCATAGGGCCTCCGGGCATTCCATCATTTGGAGGCATTTGTCCCAAAGGACTTGGAGAAGGTCCTGCATTCTGTAAATAAATACAATATTAAAATAAAGTAATACTAACAAAATTTTAAAGTTAAATGCTTACATGTCCTATACCATTTACACCATAACCTGCATTAACAAAACCCTGAAAATAAAATTTAAAAAACATTACTATAATAAAAAAATATAACTGGTATATTTATCATGTCAAATACTTACATAATCATGAAACGCTTTAGCTTCACTTGAATGCTCACATGTATCACGCCGTTCTGGGGCAGCGCAATATAAATCCCAAAATACACTAAAAATATTTATTTATTTAACACAAAAACTATAAAACAAACATTAATTACAAATCAATAATACATAGGCTTTAGTTGCTTAAATGGATAAATTTTTATTTCATATTTATTTTAAAACTAATTATTTTTTATTATAGCTAAAATTAAATTAAATATTATAAATAAAAATCAAAAAATAAAATAATTTCAATAATTGTTAAAAACATTAGTTGTATGTCTGTATTACTGTAACAGGCCATTGAATTTATCATAGCCGACTATTTTATAATCAATGAACATGAAAGGTTTACAATAATTTAAAGTTTAGAAAATCTGCTAACAACTTTAAATTCATTTTTTTTGCAGCTATAGCTTCATGATAGGTTATATCAAACTTAATATAAAATAAATAAGTCAGTGTTTTTATTATTTATAGTATATATACAGTATTATTATTCAGTACATAAAAAAAAAGCTACTCAGATAATTTAATATTGCTTGCTAGTGGGCAATGAGCAAATAAATGTAAGTACATTAGTTAATTAAGTTGATACTAAATAATACAGTACTATGTAAAATAATAATTTAAAGTTCTTACCACCACCAAGAATGCAAGAATCCAGGAGGTTCACCTAATGTAATATTCTTTTCCCATCTAATCTATATCAGGAAATAAAATAATGTATAATATTAATATATATTATTAAATTGAGATATTAAATCATAAAGTACATCAAATATATTAATTTGTTACTTACTTCACTTAAAAATGTTTGAGCCGCTTTTTGAGCTCCAATGTGTAATAAATACTCATATACATACAATGCTAATCTAAAAAATTTCAAAAGCAATATCCATTAAAATTTTTACATTATTACGCTATATCATTACAAAATTATATTTTCTCGACAGTAACATTTAATTCTGAAAATAGACATTGTCAACTTACAACATTATATTTTGTTTTTTGTAATATATAATCCCAATCTTACAAACAAAATTAGTGATTAATTTTTATTATTATAAATACTTTAAATAGTGATGCGAAGAATTGTATTAAAAAATAAATAGCTAAATGGTTGACAAATAAAATCAATTTATGACTGTAATACATATTTATTATTATTAAGTTCATTAATTATCAATCAAACAATTTTGATCGTTCTCGTTCAACAAAATTGGAAAATATTAAGTTCTCCAATATCTTTAAATTAAATGAACACCTTAAACTAACTAAAACTTTTAGAAACCTATTTTTGAAACTCTTAAAAAAAATGTTAATTAATAACAATCAAAAAATTTAAATAATACCCTAACTACATTTTATAAAGTTTATTTTAAATGTGACCAAGACATTTTCAAGTTTTTCAACTGTTTTATCTGTTATTACGTTGTAGAGTTTCAGATTTTGAAATGTAATACAAGTTTTATTTTTATTATATGGGTAAGATCTTTAAAAACTATTTAATTAATTTGATTTTCAAACTAGGTTTTGATGAATTAATCTATCTAGTTAATTTATTTTGTACACATTTATTTTATAAACTTTTTTATAAACCATAAAGGGAATTTTTTAATGATTGTTTATTTAACTTAATTATATAGATATCTTATACAACTAATTCATGTTTGGTCATAAGTTAACAACATTTTAATACAGATAGATTACTTAATTTAATTATACCAACGTTGAACACATATAACATAAATATTATTTTAAGCAATCAACTTTTAAAAACTATGGATTTGGTTTATTTAAATTACAATACATTTTTATAAACATTTCTAACTTTTCAAGTATATTGAATAAAAAAATAAGTTCTTGTTATATATTTATATGTATATTATAAAAATAATACTAGAAAAAACTATAGCTAACCAATCTTCGCTTACCTATTTAAAAATTCTAAAAGCATATAAAATATGTTAATCGTGATTATTAAAATATTGATTAACTATTTTTTATTAATCTCACATATTAATCTCAACAACTAAAACAATAAAGAGAATCGCATTAAAAGAAATCTACAAATATCGAATAACACATAATCGATAAATACAAGAAATTAATCAAATTTGAAACATTTATGGAAAAAACATTATAGAATAGAAATATAATATATAATAGAAATAATATTTTATAAGTACATATTTCAATCAAAATTAATTATAACTGTTACCTAATAATATTTGTTATAATTTGAAAATTGTACTCAAGTCAATATCAAAATAAGAAATGCTTAAATTTTATAGATATATTACAAAGCTTTGTCAATGATTTCTGTTACAATTATTTTTTTAAAATACAGATTTAATATATTTTATAATTAGTATATACCTACTAAGATTTGAACTAAATCAAAGATGATAACTGCAATGAATTCTTAGATCTTATAAGGTAAATTTCCATAAAGTAAACTTATAATACATTTTAATGGAATAACATGGCGGAGTGGTTAGCCGCAGTCTTAGATCAGTGCTGCAGTTAAGCACAGTCAGGTGTCACTAGCTCCTAGGTGGGTGACCACCCAAGTTTTTAGCAATGAAGCTATGCCACAAATACACATGCATGTTTTTCCAAACCATACCAAATAAACCGTTAATATCTTACAGCTAATGGCTCAAGTTTAAAAAATAAATATATATTAAACTAACCAATCATGATAAAACATAATATTTTTAGTTTTAATAAAGTACCTATTTAATGTCTACTATTTACTACTGAAATCAGAATTATAATAATTATTTTATATATTATTATGCTGTAGTAATTTATAAATAAAATATAATATACTATATATTTACTATGTAAGCCTAAATGATAATATTATTTTTAGGTTCAATTTTTTAAACTGTTAGCTTTTCTAACAAAAACATTTAAATAATTAAAGCTAGCTCCAGAACAGTAATTTAATTTTCTGGCTTATCTTTTTTTTCAAAAAATAATAGTTCAACATTATCATACACTAAGATCTAGTTTACACCGTGAGTATTAAAATAAGTGCACATAAAATATATAATACACTGTCAAGTACACTACTCTATTGAACTAATATTTAAATAAAATTATAAAATTATTATAATGTATAAATATTTAATTCAATATTCAACAAAATATTTAACTAAAATATCAAACAGATTAATGATGATTGATAGAAATGATTGTTCCAAATATTAACAAATACAAATTTTTATATTAAATACTTCGATAAATTTGTCTCTTTAGTATGGGATTATAAGTTCAACAATGTTAAAAAAACAATATTTGATGTATCTAATTTAATTGCCTGAATAGTTTAGTTATTTAACATCCTTGTACATTAGTAAAAAAAAAATACAGTGCTTTAAATATATTTTTAATACAAACTGAGGCTTAAGTTATTTTTTTTATACAACAAATTTAAAGTATTGCTGAATTAAATGTTAGGTTTTTTAATTAGTTATTTGATTGTTTAACTAAATTCCATAATATGTTATAATTATTTAGGCTTAAATGAGGTATATAATACATCTTTCACAGTTAATAAATTATTGATTTAAAACCATACATAATATTTGATATGTATGTTTAAAATAGCATAATATACATTTTTAAACTTTGTGTACTTAACTTAGATTTTGTAATGTACTAATAAAATTATATGAATGATCAGTCTACTTTATCAAATGTTAAATTGAATTGTTTTAACGTAGATATTTTTAATTTATAGATAAATGTAAATTTTTAGTCGATCAAAAATCAAAGAACTCCAGAAATAGACAAGTTTAAGCAATAAGGAAACTTTAATCTATACTAGTATTACGAGTTTATTTTACTACATCAATTGCAAAATGTGAAAATAAAATAATATTATTTATAATATGTAAAATGACTTCTTTATTTTTATAATAATTATAATAATTGGATACATATATCATTTTAGATTCTGAATGAAAAGAGAATTTTTTACTATTATGTGTTTTTTTAAATTCTTTTTAGCATGCATACTACGTTATTTTATGATACACAATTACATAGGACTATAATATATTATATTATTTGATTGTTATTTTGGTTGTCATAGCAACTTGGAATATTTATTATTAGCATTTAATAAACATTGCATAGTTTTCAAAACCTTTTTTTTTTTTTGCAAAAGTTAAAAACTTAAAAAACCTTGTTAAGAAATTTTATTTCATTACTATATAAACCAGAGGTATTCAAACTGTGCGTCGTGGCTCCTAAGGGCATTGCGTGAGTTAGTGAAAGGAGTCGTGGCAAAAAAATACAAAATATTAATTAATTTTTTTATTAATTCGTATTTAATAAGTCTAAATTATTTAATTTAATTCTTTCTATGTTACTTATTTATTTGTAAATTGATTTATACAGTTGTATGACAAATAAATAAATATTAATTCATTCTAATAATTTACATACATAATAATATAAACCTTATTTTTTGGTCAACAATCATTTGGAAGCTGTCAAATTATTGTGAAGACAAAAAGGAGTGGCGGGATGAAAAAGTTTGAATACCTCTAATATAAAACCATCTTGAGAAATGTAAACTAATTCACCCAACCTCCATAGGCCGACACCAGGGGGATTTAGGGTGGCTTAGCCCCCCAAAAATCGAAGCTTTATTTAAAATGTTATTCATTGTTTTTATAATTATCTGTTCATTTTATTTTACATTAGATTATTATAGCCCCCCTGAAAATTCAACCAAATGTCCGTCTATGTCAACCTTACTTCATTCACCTAGCATCTTTTTTCACTAGCAATGCTAAATTGGTTTTAAGTTTAAAAATCCAATACTGCAATATCATTTACTCATCCCTGTACTTATCTAATCATGGGGACTTAACATGTCCTAGAAGATTTGGCATTTCTTAAATTGTTCATACTTTTACATATTAAGTAATATAGCAAACTAATTAATCAAAAATAATTGTTATAATATGTACATATGTCATTTACATGACTATATAGTACTATAAAAGGGTAAATTCATAATCAGAATAATGTATTATTAACTGTTAACAAGATAATAATTAGTAATATAACTATTTAATTACAAATGTGTATGTAAAATAGATTAATGAAATGTAGTATAATAAACAAAGGAAAATATGTACAATTATAATATAAACTTATATCTATGTTTACAATTTATATCTGTAAAAAGATTTACTCACTTTTCTCTAGCTTGAGCATCAGATGGTACCGTTGCGCTCTTTCCTTTAGCATACATCTCAAACTTAATATGGATATAGCTGTAGTCTCAAACAAATACTGCAATTACAGCAGTAATATAATTGATTTACTAGACAGGTACCAACAACACAATTTTCATCATAATGGTTTTGCTAGTATTCGCAATTGATTTTCCGAATCTAGGTTCTAGTATTCGTTCAGCATAAGCGATAACAAGTGCTACAGGCAGGTAGCGGACAGCAAGAAAAACGCGTTTTCGCTTAGACTGTTCAACCAAATTATAAAAATAATTCAAATTTACATTTCGGTTATAAAATTTCTGATCTAAGATGCACAAACAAACAACTTACCACAAAAAAAGTGAAAATTATAACTTTACAACGCACAACAGTTGTACGATACGATAACAGTTTTATTTATTCGCACAGTATGCTGAAACGGTAAACAGTTAAAGTACGGTTAATACTGTTTTATTTAACAGTGGACGGATAAAGCGAATACGAAAAGTGTAAACAGATTAAAATAAAATAATAATAATAATAATAGTAAGACAATTTTTTTCTCGTAGAAATTAAATCGATGCGGAGAAAAATATCGGTGCATTACGATCGTTCGAGGTGCGGGCAGAGACGTCCGAGATAGTTCATCCGAAAATGATAATAATCAAACATTGATAAATAGCCACAGTGTGACCAACCGACTGGAAAATTACACACTAGTCACTTCCACTATCGCCGGAATGCTAGTATCGTTCGCCGTTGCCAAAACGCGCGAAGAAGACAAAAACCAAAAACCAAATGAAATACAATAGAAAATAGAAATAATAATCAGAAAACCGCATGAAATGACTCGTTACGATATTTTTAAGCATACAACGTAAATGCCTGGGTATCCTGTCAAAACATTTACTCTCCGGCGGCCGGCTATTTCCATATATTATTATAATTTATTGTTATTTATCATCGAAAATTCAAATCGAAAATGCATCACGAATTTACGAAACCCGCGATTATCCATAATATTATAATGATAATGAGTGAAACTAACAAGTTTTAATAAGTTTAGGGAAGTTCGGCCGGATACATTGATTCTAGACGATTAATAATACCAATTACCAGTGATATTATTAAGTAATAACAACAAGTATTATTAGTGTTAGTATTTTTATAACATTGATCCTTATTGTTTAGTGGAAGTAATATACACAGATATATGAACAGTGGTAATAATATCTGTAATGTTATAGAACAAACTTATTTCAATAATTGCAGTGGTTATTATTGATATGGTTATTATTGAAAATATTTCCTAGGATAATATTTTGAGATTTGTTTTGATAAGCAAAAAAAATAAAAAGGTTTCCGTGTGTTTCTTCACTTCATAATAATAATATCCGCATCATCCAATTATTTATTACACGATCGACCGATAGTTTAATATAAAAAAGGCTAATTCATTTTTATAATGAGGACCTATATGCCTAGGAAGATATCAACCGGTCAATCACAACGCGATCGACTGATTGATGAAATGACGACCCCTGTTTTAATAGATGGCAAATGCACTGGATGCTACAATTATATTGTGAAGAAGACTAAACGCTGTAAAAATACATTGGTAACAGTTATTTTTTATGTAGATACTTATTATAATTATTTGTTCTAACATAATAATAGTACATATTAATTGGTAAAATGGTACAAAAAAATGTTTTCAGTAAAAATGTGTTATGATGATGTATTGATATATCCTTGATAGTAACGTGTAATAAACCGGATATTTGAAAAGAGAGATAAACTCTTATATTATGTATTTATGTCTATAAATTTGATTGCATTCATAGGCGGAACTAGACATTTTAATTAGACTGAGCCACTCGTGAGAATCATTTTTCACCTATTATACCTACTCAAAAGAAATAAGGATGGAGGTTGATAAGGAACATTAATATTTTTTATTACAATACAAAAACATAGGTAATTATTGATGTTATAAATCTAAAATTGAATCACATATAATATAAACTTAATTGTTACATGTAAAACACAGATACTAAAAATATTTAAATTTTTATCTTAAAGTTACTTTTGAATTCTTCAATCACATCATTAATTTCGATATTTTTTGCCATGGTTGTTCGATATATGAAAGCATTAAATTTTCCAATCGCCCTTGAGTCATTGTCGTCCGTAGCTTAGTTTTAATATGTATTAGTTTCGAAAAAGCTCATTTATACGAAGCACTCGTCACTGGTATGACAGAGTAAAACTTTTAATACTTTTCTATGCTGAAAAAAATGGTCTCAATACCATTTTCTCGTAACCATTTTAACCAAAATGCACAGTCTTTATTGGTAAGAATATCATCTTTGTTTTGTGCCTTCAAAATATGTATTTCACTTTATCACTTACAAATTCGTCCTTTGATAAATCAAAATTATTTTTCAATAAATTAATGTCATCTTTGCTTGATACAAATTTCAACTTTTTCCTCACTCCAGTAATGATTGAAACGTTCGTCAATTCCCTGTATTAACGAATCAATCAATGGATACATTGTAGTTCAATCCGTAGTTATAAATACTGAACATTTAATAATTTTTTAATTACCATGATTAATTTTTAAAAAGTTTTTGTTAAAGTTATTTACTATTTATATAGTATTTACTATTTAGGTACTTGGCTACATGGGCCCTATATTCTATAATATTTGCTTGCACACCCACTAATATACACCAAGTTGTGGCACTGCGAATTTCCATATATTATATTGAAGTACATTTAGCTTGAAAACTTATAACTAGATAATAAATACTTACCTAGATCTTACATATAGTAATACTTTAGCATACAATTAATTCAATTTAACACTTAAAAATAAATGTAAAATGAATAATTTTGTCCATTTTGCTAACCAAGCATCTGTATTCTCAGTTTGTTCACCAGTAGGTATATTCGTCAAATAAACAAAAAATATTAAACTAATAATTATATAATGTCTATATTTGGATTATTCGATAAACGATTGATGATTAGGTCATTTAAACACAATAATAAAACGGGTGGGCCTCGCTTTGCTGTACAGTTGGGGTAAAGTGTACCTCGTTTATAGGATAGGTCATTATTACAATGGATTTGTTAAATTTGAATGCAATGATAGTTATCATTGTATACGAATAACGATTCTGAACGGAGTTAATATGTTTATCTAAAATGTGTATATAATAATATAGTATTTTATATTTAAATTGAATTATACTGCAATTTCGTAAAAATTAAATTTAAAAGAGTCATAAAATTTTTCCTCTTAAAACTGGTAGAATTTTTTTTATATATTTTTGAAGGTAAGCTTATGGACAACCTAATGTTAAAATTTTGAATCTTAAGTATAAACAGAAAAAATTTTATGAATTTTCAACTACAAAATAACTTGCAAATTATCGCGATTTTAACATATTTTATACAAATTTGAACTTTATGGGCTTATAAAAAAAATTTGAGTAAAACGAAATTTTTTAGTTACAATTAGTATAGCTTATAATTGATCATTTAATACATTTTCAAGATTTTTTGGACAACCAAAAAAATGTTATAGATATTTAAAATATATAAATATATATTGTATATATATTATATATTGACAAATATATATTGTATATAACTAAATGAACTTGGGTATATTGAAATGAATATAGGTATTACATTTACCTTACAAATGTGACAAGAACATTCGCACTTTATGAATAGGTATAGCAATCTAGACATGGTAAATCGCAGCCCAGTCCGTATTGGACAGGTCTCTTTGAGACTGCCTGTAGACTGGGGCGGGATCGATTGATGTTTGGTCTTTTATAATGTCTACTTTAAAGTGCGATTGCCGTTGTCCCTTTTTAGTTTATTATACATGACACAATAAATTATATAATAGTCATTAAAATGATATTAAATATAATCTTCTTAAAAGCTATTTATTTTAATTATAATGTTAATGAAGTTCTAGGGTTCAAAAGATATGATATTGATTATTGATATCCTTACTTAATTGTAATTATACATAATTAACGTAATTAAATGTAATAAACGATTTAAGTATTCTAAAATCTAATAGTTGAATATAAAATATGATTCGTGGGAACACTGGGAACTAATATTATACTCGTAACACAGATTTTAATTTTATCGTTATTCGGATAAAATATTGAGTTTCGTCTTTTGAAGTTACATATGATAATGGTTTATTAAAAACTTAATTATAGGGTATCTAGGTATGATTATTTTTTAATATATTAAGCGTTATTATAATATGATTTAATTTTTATTTTTATTGATGACAATGCAATACAATTGTGCGTATCATTACTAACGTGTTTAAATACCTAGGCTAAGCTATATTGGTTTATTCCTGTAAGCTGCAACATGATCCTGGCAAAATAATAGCATTCATTATTTAAACTTAAAATTGGAGTTTTGAAGTCCTGTAAAGGATAACACGCAGAACAATAATTAAGAAAAATAACCGAAAGATAAGTGATTGATCTCTTCTTGAAAACAAGACAGGGGACGAATGAGACAACAGTATATTTTCAATTATGCAATATTCCTACTACCTACCTATTTCCTCTTCAAATTTAAGCAGCAACAATCAAAGAATTAATCATAACCCGAGTAGACATCAATAGTAGGTAGGTACATAAGCACTACGGAAAAATATTTGAAATTTCTAACCCATTGCCTTTCAATCAGTATTTGAATACTGTCCAACAAATAACTATGTTGACACACGTATTATAGTGTACGCTGCATGGATGCAAAACCCCGAAAAATGTCACCGACCGGTTTCAGAGACGGAAAACAATACACGAATATACAATAATATTATTGATTCGATACCATTTGGCCACATTTTACATTGTTGTTTACAACTACTATAACATAGGTATAGACGTGTAGGCTAGTAGGAATAGACAACAACATATTGTCACGTTATATACAGTTCGAGTAATATTAATTATTATATACAAATACATATAATATATATATATATATATATATATATGATACACCAATACATCATATACATTGTACGTAGGTACGCCGCTTCCCGAGTTACTACGTACATTTACAAATATGTAAATATTCCGTTATCGTGCCACCTTTACATAATATTATTATAATACTATTCAACGATGACGGCGCGTGTACAAATACCTATACAATATGCATACAAGTATAATTATGGGGTACCTACTTATTGAATTCTCTCCATTCTCAATTCTTATCTTCTTGCCGAGTTGTATTATCATTCATTACTCATTTTTGTTTCTCCCCTTCACCACCAACACACTCGACCCCACCACTACTTTATCAAGTGTACATACACGTAGGTATCGAATATTGTGTGTGTGTGTGTGTGTGTGTGTATATGCACATGTATTATATATATATATATAAACAATATAGGTATATCATACATGTTTTAAAATTATATATTCATAGACGTGCGGCTTTTAATACAAGTACATTTTCTACTATAATTTTGCTTAAATTTTTGAAACTTATGATGGATAGTCGCGGTGGCCTAGAACGACTACAGTGTATAATTTATTTATTTTTTCAATAGGATTCGACGGAATTGAACAAACATAGCTGGTCGCCGAACAATTAGTGGCATCGATTTTTCTGTCACTGCCTAAAGCCATCAGCCTGGTTGACCGAGACCTTGTCGCGGTCGTCTAATAGGAACTTGGTACGCAATGTTTTATCCAGCAAACGGTGTTTGTCAATCGCGGTAGCATCATGACGAGCTCGACGACGTCGACCATGGAAGGGCACGATCTCTATTTTTTGAATCAAAAAACCAAAACAACTCCTATCGAAAATGATTATAAGATATCCAACAATGTACTCGGGCTAGGTATTAATGGCAAGGTAGTGCAGTGTTTTTCCATTGCAACTGGTGAAAAATTCGCTCTCAAGGTATATTACTTACAGCAATCGTATAAGTGGCACATAAACTTAAAAGTATATCAATATTTCGGTTAATTTTTTGTTTGTTTTTCTTACTCCTCTCATAGGTTCTTGTTGATTGCCATAAAGCCAGAAGAGAGATTGATCTACACTGGAGAGCTAGCGGTTGTATCAATATAGTTAACATAATTGATGTGTATGAAAACATGTACATGGAAAAAAAATGTTTGCTGGTGATCATGGAATGGTAAGTTTTTATTTTTATTGAATAAATTAAAATGTACACAAAACAATTATTTTCAAATTAACATTCATTTTTAAGCGAATGCTAATATTATTTAATACAAATTCTCTATCATAACTTAAAAGTATTCAATGAGGGTGTCAGTATTTTTTAGATAAAGATTATCAAACAATAAGTTCTTCAATTAGAATTAATACCGTCAATTTTTTATTAATACATTATATAATTCATTTTTTTATTAGTTGGGTAAAGATTGCAATCATTATACTAACTATGAATAACCCATGCTATTTGATATAGATAAATCAATAATAACAAATATTTATGAAATAAAATTGAGTATTTTGTAATAATAATACTTTTACAGAGATTAATTACTTGAAAATAGACTAGTGTATTTTGATTAGCATAGTACTTATTGATTAATTTTAAGTACTTATGTTATCCCTACTTCAGTATTGTGAATAAAATATTAGAAGTTTTAAATTTATAACTGACACAAAATTAAATAATCATTGAACATTTCTATTTAGAAATGTAATAATTTAGTACATCCTCAGCAAAGCTTCTCATCTCAAAATTGAATTAAATGTCATAGTTTTTATCTCTGTGAATTAACTAGTATAAAATTAATATACAACATAATTTTATAGTAGATAAATAATTTGTTTTTCAAATCTAATTGATACTGAATTTTAAATTTTTACAAAACATAAGATTTTAATAATGAAGTATAATAATGGTAAAAAAGAATAATTGCATGCTTTTATAGTATTTAATTTGTACATTTATTTTTTCTTTTCAATCTGGAGATCAGTTTTTAACAAATTATCTTTTCATCTTTATCATTCAAATTTTCTTCACAACAAATGTCTTCTCTATCTTTCTCTGTCACTCGCCATGTCTTTGAGCTCCCTGTAAGTAGTGACTTCTGTATCTTGCATTATTTGGCTGATGTATTTTGTTCCTAGTCTTCCTCTTGTATTCTTTCTATCATTCCTTCAATTATTAACCTGTGTAATTTATTCCCATGCCTCAACATGTGTTCTATCATCTACCAACTTCTCTTTAGAACAGTGGTTCTCATACTACGACCATATTTTTCTCCGAAAAATCTTTCGCTGCCCATATAGTTTCACTTTTCAAAAAGTGATTAAGTACAATAAACATATATACGACTTATTACGACCTTTTATAAATTATAATTTTATAACCTATCGTAATTTTTGGTACTATATTACTATAATAATATAAGTATATTATAATTTACTATAAATTTCTTAGAATCTATGTAATTCAAAATATTGTTTGTGTCCCACCAAAAATTGACTCGCAACCCAGTTAGAGAAATGCTGCTTTAGAATATATATCAATATTCTTTGTTTTCCTATTATCTTCAAGATGTCTTCATTTGTTCTTTTCTTAGTTCAACTTATTCTTTGCATTTTTCTTGAACACCATATTTCTAGCGCTTCTAACATATCACTCCCTTTTTATTTATTATCCACATTTCACTTTCGTATAAAATCACGCTCTAGATATGTTTTTATGAACCTTTTCTTAACTACTATGATTATATTTTTAGATGTTAATAATTTTTCTTTTTAGGAATGTGTTTTTTACTTGGTCTATTCTGCTTCTGAATTCCTTTGTTGATTTTCCGTCATTTGTTATATTTACAGATGATATGTTATTTTTGTAGCATAATAGGGATTTAGTTGTGTCTGCATTTATTTTCAAACTATATTTTTTGAACATACTGTTTATTACATTTAACGCTGTTTGTAAGTCATCCTCAGTTGTTGCGATAATGACAATATCATCAGCAAAGCAAAGAATTGATATAAGTATTCCTTCTATTTTGACACCACTTTCATTTCAAACTAACCAAAACTTTATATCATTTATTGCTTTTTCAATAAATAAATTGAATAATGTAGGTGACAGTGGGCACTTTTGTCTTACACCTTTTTGAATTCTAGTGATTGTTGTTGTTGGGTTTTTATTTATTATGCCTTTTTGCTTTTCATAAAATTTATATAGAATATGCTTATATATTTGTACATGTTAGGTACCTATATTAAATGAAATTATAATACTAATTTTGTTTCTATTATGTTTATGATTTAAAAATTACTGTTTTCCAAAAACACCACTTCATTTTAAAGACATGATCAATTTTTGTACTTGTATGATTACTTTATAATCCACTCCCTTTTAAAGATATTTATTTTAAGTATAAGTACCTTCTCTACCTTATAAAATTTAAAAAGTACATATATTTTCTAAAATAAATTGATCATTTTTAAAATCATGAATTTTAATTAAAAGATATTAATCAAATTCGTGATTTTAGTTTAATATAATATTTTATTATTTCATAAAATTAATATTTATATAATTTTATTTTTAATCGTGTCTACATGTTTTCTCAAATGTCAATGATTATTTAAGTATTAAATATAAAATATGAACAATTCATTTAATTTCATGAAAATATTTTCTAAATAATAAAAGCATTTTATATTATATACTTTTTTATTTTTTTTAAATAAAATGGACTGATATTTTTATCTATTTTTAATGTTTTTTTAATTGCTTATAAAAAATAAAAAATTAAATTAAACTGCAATAATTTTTTTAATTATTACCCTATAATTTAATACAGTATATCATACATATTGTATATTTTGAACTGTAACATTTTAATGATTGACATATTTTAAAATTCTTTTCAAATTAAAACTAAAAAAATTGAATGAAGTAACACTTATTATTTTATAACAGTTTTAAAATGAATGTATTAATTTATCAAATTAAAATCATTTTGGTTTTATCTAATATAAAGTATTTTAATTAAGTTTAAACCATCAATATACTTCAAAATGTATATTTTTTCATTATCAAACTTAAATATTTTAATGTTCTTTTTGTATAATTACTTTAATTATTATTTTATTCAAAAAAAATTTTAGTATGGAAGGCGGTGAATTATTTCAACGTATACAAGAGCATAATGAAGGAGCATTTACTGAAAGAGGTATGTATTTTATTGTATTGATAAGTAAATGTAATATAGTAAATATTTTACACAATTAATTTGTTTTTATAGAAGCAGCACATATAATGACAGCTATTTGTTCAGCTGTCAAGTATCTTCATGATCTTAATATTGCTCATAGAGACTTAAAGCCTGAAAATCTCTTGTACTCTAAACCTGGTAATACTGTATTTTAATTTAAAAATATTATCCTTCAAAAAAGAGGATGACAAAAATATTTTGAAAATTATGTTCTTTCATATTATAATATTGATTCATAATTATTTCAATTAGATTTTTGTTTACTTTCAGAGCCTAATGGTATTTTAAAATTAACTGATTTTGGATTTGCCAAGGAAGTATCACATAAAGCGCCTCTAAAAACACCATGTTATACACCATATTACGTTGGTTAGTTACTGCTATAAATAACTATAAAAACTTAAATAATTTTTATACCTATATAATAACTTATATATCATTAAAAATATTCACAATTTCAATTGTTCAAAATAACCATATACCATTTTATATCTTTCACCTCAAATATAGCATTTGATACTCTTACGATAATTTCAGGTTAAAATTCCAAAAATAATTGGCTTATTTATTCTATAAGAACGTCATAAAATTTCAATTTTGAAACATAGACCTATTATAATTAACCTATACCTTAAGCCTGATGTTTCTATAATACCTAGGTTATTTTATTTTTATTATTTTTTGATAAGCAAAAAAAAAAAGGTTGAGAACCGCTGTTTTATACTATATAAACTTTTATAAAAATTAATTTTCTATAACATAACTAATATGTACTATTAATGAAATAGTTATAATTTATGTAAATCTGGAAAATGTTATATAAAAACGAATAAATAATTTATTCTTTTCGAGTAATTATTAGTCTGCTCTTATTATATATACATGTCTATATATTATTTTATTATAGTTAGTTCTATATTAATATTTATTTATCAGCATTTTAGAAAGTTCTTCTCTGACAATATTTAGTTAAAATTATTAATACCTAGTATATAATATTAAAAATTAGTTGTCATCTAAAAATCACTAGTCAATGCTATTTTCACTAATAAGAATAGTCATTATTATGAAAAAGTAGATGATAAAAAATTAATTAAAACAAATATTTCCCTAAATTAATCACTTTATAATTTTAAATATTAATTTGTTACAGCACCAGAAGTTTTGGGTCCTGAAAAATATGATAAAAGTTGTGATATTTGGTCATTAGGCGTTATTATGTATATTTTGTAAGTATATTTGAATTTATCAGACATTCAAAATAATTATAATTACAGTCTGTATTTTTAAAATGTCAATGAAGTTTTAAATGTATTTATCTAAGGCTTATAATTAATATTTTTCTATTGTGTTTTAGATTATGTGGATTTCCTCCTTTTTTTAGTAATCATGGCCAAGCTATTTCACCGGGTATGAAAAATAGAATTAAAACTGGACAATTTGACTTTCCTAATCCTGAGTGGAGTAATGTATCGAGTGATGCTAAAACATTAATATCCAGTATGTTATCTGTTGATCCATCATCTCGTTTAACTATTAAAGAGGTAGTGAAACACAAATGGATTGCAGTAAGTGTTCAACTTGATTATTGAAAATGAATTGGAAATGTTTAAAAATTATTTAAACATTGTATTTTAATATTTCAGAGTTATACTGAAGTTCCACAAACTCCATTATACACTGGTAAAATGTTAAAAGAATCTGAAGATGTATGGCCTGAAGTACAAGAAGAAATGACTAGGTCTTTAGCTACTATGCGAGTTGACTATGATCAAGTTAATATAAAATCTTTAAATACTTCTAATAATCCATTATTAAATAAACGAAGAAAAAGAGGCGGCTCAAACAGTACATCAAGTTTTTAACATTACTCTATTATCTGTTGAAAGTTTGGCGTATTATCTAGACTCAAATACAAATAGATTATACTGATCCTTATTTACAGCTATGATTCAGTAATATAATTTTATTGCTGGATAAGTTTATTCAAGGTGTTAAATGTACTTTTATCAACATTTATTTTTAGATCCAATATATATGATGAATTTATTATTGTTTGTGAATTGTAGTATTTAATTAAGTGAAATTTTATTTTTTCTGAAATGAATCTTGAACTTATCCCTAGTCACTTACAGTGCTTTAATAAAATATGAATGATTTAAATTTGTTAGAAAAAATTGTATGTTACATTTTATTTATAAATTATGAAATCTTGTTTATATTATTACTATGTTAAAAAAGAAATATGGTTATTTGTATGTGAAACAAATAGTCTTGATTTTATTAAATACAAAAATAAAACAAAAGTAGGTATACATATTTTAAAATAAGAAATAATATTGCATAAATTATAAGTTGTTGATAAGCGAAATTTCTTATGATGCATAAATATTAAATATTTAACTGAAATAGCCAATTCCAACATGAAATACATACTTTTAATAATATTTGTTGCCGATATTCAAAAATGTAAACTATTGTTTACATTAAATTATTTCACCTATTTATTAAATAAAATTAATTTGTTTTAATTTAATGTGTACTATAAAATTATTGTAACTATTTTGCATTATTTTGATGGACCATAACTGTATATTTTATTATATAACTACCAATCTTCTTTAATTTTATTTGTATGCATAGTTATAGGTAATATTATATACTAATGTCAACTAATGTACTTTGAACATATTTATAATATAATATTCTCTTGTTAGCTTATAAAAAAATCTCACATTTATAGTAAAAATGCATGTAATTAATACTCTAATATGAAACATTTAAAATAAATAACAGGAAATATAGAGTTGCTATTAATTTTATAATAATTGATAGAAGTATTTAAATGTGAATATTATATTGATTTTTATCCTATTCATTTTCTTATATATTGTATATGTTACCATTAAAATCTTGAACCAGTTATTTTATAATGAAGCATAGTTTATTAATTAAAGTAATAAGATATAAATTATACGTATAAATAATCTATCTAAAGTAACTTAATAAGATAATTGGTTATCTTAGACAATTCCAGATTATGAATCATTAAGATTTCAAATTAATAATTTGTTAAAGTAAGTTAAACAAATAGCTAAAATTGTCAGTCATCTATTATATAGAAAATGTATAGTTCTAAAATTAAATGCATGCAGTACCTAGTAAAATTATATATTAATTAAATTCATGTGAAATCATGAAATTCCACTATTAATTAATGCTATCAAATACAATTTATGCATATAAAATACATGGTTTACATTATATTAGTCAAATTTTATTATATACAATATCTCATAAATCGCTGAAATCCTGGAAATCATTGAGTCTTTCTGTTTCTCGTTTATATCTGAATTTGTTTAGAAGTATGTGTTTAACGAAACATTGTAAGAATAAAATGTTCTAATAACTATGTATAAATATTTATGTGCATCAAACTTAACCTTTTATATGAGAAATATATGCTTAATATGTACTTAATATGAATTGTATTAAGTCTAAAAACATAATACATTAATTGATGTAATACTTAACCTAGTATAGTATATGTAAGTACCTATAATATTTAGTATACTATTTTGTTATTAATATAAAGAATATTCTTTTAGTATTTTAAATTAAAGTCATTGAATTGTGAATGTAAACAAAACACCATATAACTAATTATTTAGATCATAGGAAGCAATTATAATTTATAGTTATATTTTTTAACATGTTATAACTTATAATTATTTGTTGTGTTTTATAAGATGTATTAACCAGTAAACCAAGTATCAAATATTGTATTTTATTTATTTGTGTAACTACAAAATATATTTAAGACCATCAAGTCTGCAAATACTGAATGAGTTTGATGCTTATGTACAAATAAACTAATAAACACTGGTGTCCTAAAATTAATTTAGAATGTTTAAGTTATAAATGTTATAATAAATCATTGTGAAATACAGTTTTTACTGCAATACATTAATAAATAATAAAAACAATTAAATTAGTCTACTTGGTTGTTTTATATTAATTTGAAATTTATCTTGTGTAATAAAAATATGGTGATCTGGAGAATGGTTTTATTTTTATTTATTTACTTATTTACACTCTAAATGGGTATATATTGTTAATTATTTTATTTTATAATCATAAATTATGATCATCCTGTAACAGTATTTTGATTATTAAAATTCATAACAACAGACATATAAATATTATATGGACTGCTACTGATGAGAGTTAAAAACAGTCAAGTGTAATTTCGAAAAAAATATATTAATTATTAAATGGCATTTTTCCAATCATTTTTGGTATAAATTAAATAAATTATAATGTATTTATTTTTTGAATTAATAACTCGATTTCTTCCTGTATGCTACTAACTATAACTGTTGACTATCTCTATCTATATGACTATATCACTCAATATACTCTTCTGAATAGTATGCAATTGATTGAAGGCGAAGAAAATGTACCCCAATATCTCAAGTATTTATAAGTCCATGCAGACTTAGATTCTGAGTGAAACGATGAATGTATTAGTTTTATCATTATGTGTTTTTTATTTTATTTATACCAGTGAGTCACTATGGCAACCAAATAACAATCACATAACTAATATCACAGTCTAATTTTTGCAATTTTTACCCTGTTTTTGTCAATTAATCGGTGAACAGTTAAGAAATCCAAAAATGACCTTTTCCATGCACCAACGACGAAATTTCCTATCAGAAAAATTACATTGTTGTATAATATTTCGGAGCAACTCTTCTGGTCGAAATCTTGTACACACACATATACAAAAAATAAAACGCATATCATGCATACTTATAACCAATTTCTCATTTCACTCAGAATTTATAAAATATTTTAACTCCCCCCTACCCTCCATTTCAAAATTACTGAGCACTTTTCCTCTTGCAACGATTTAGTGTTATTTATTGTCATTTTGCCTACACGTTTGTTTCGTTTATTTTGCGTCCGCTTTTGTTCCGCACATTTAAATTGTTTAAACATAATTTTTATCGATGCTGAATAAACATTTATTATTCGTCCTACATCGTGTATATTCTTGCAATGACCTCGGCGCCAGCAGATGCCAATAATAGGTTCTACTCACGATCTATGGAACTTACAGTTGTCACTAGCTAATGAAAAGTTTGAAATTTAATTTCTCAAGTCAAACTCGAATTCAAGTAATATAATAATGATGATGATACCCACGAGCTAAAGAATTAGATCCCACCCACAG
Organism: Chaitophorus viminalis; assembly: GCA_025469195.1. NCBI lineage: Eukaryota > Metazoa > Arthropoda > Insecta > Hemiptera > Aphididae > Chaitophorus > Chaitophorus viminalis. The sequence continues at coordinate 146,500 of JAIPRK010000687.1, forward strand.
TTTTTTTCCCTGTGCAGTGATTATTTTTAATTACAACAATTACGTTTTAGTCGTATATGTATATAATTATATAATATATGAGTAGAAATACCTACTTGTACAATACAATATCGTAAATTTAATTATTTTTGTTTAACAATATTCTCGAAAAGTTAACCTTGTAAAATGGAAAACATCTTTGTATATGATATACTATCATGTGTCGCCGTATCGGATTTCTAATCGGAGATAGGTAGTACAACCATCATACATCTAATATTACGAAATGTATTATTAAATCGAATTAGATGCAATAATAAGTTCTACGCAGCGCTATACACCTCCTAGATCCAAGACTACGCACATATTTCCCGAATCAATAAACAAAAGATTATTTAATATTTATAGTTAGGTATATGTATTATTATAATGCGACGTAACACTTAACTCCGTATTATCACCGTGTTCGTATAGGAGATGGATTAGAAGTATTTGTTCAGGATTTCAAATTATATTTTTTTAATCGAATTCACACAATTGCTTCTTCTATAATTACCTAACAAGTTTGGTGTATATCGAACCCGTAACGTATTGCGTATACATAATTTTTGTTGAAGAGGGGTTCAGTAAAAAAACATCTATAACCAATGTACAAAAATATATTTAGTTATTATAAGTTAGGTTTTAATAATGCTATAAGAAAAAATAAGTATACCTTCAAATTGTCAACTTAATTACTCCTATGTTCTTATAGTTTCACATGTAAAATACATTTAAATACATTTAGTTTACTAGTTGGTAGTCATATGATTTTTATGACACTTAATATTATAATATCCAACCTTATAACATATGACTTTCTAACACTAGACCTAGATTCAGTTATAACTTATACATAATCCAACAATTAGGTATATCTTATAATAGTACTTAATATTTCTAATTTATCTATTAATTAATTTATTATTTCAGGTTCCTTTGCATACATATTATACATTCAAAAACTAACAGTTTTTAGCAATGGTAACTTTTGATATATTTACATGCTCAGCAAGATTTTTCGAGATCTTAGAAGTACACAAAACAAATATATACCTAATTTAAAATATGAGGAAAATATTACTTGAAATTTACTTCTAAAGCTATTTTAAAACGGCCAATAGATTTTACAACAAGTACACAAAGTTTTTGATCATCAACTCCACCAGTTTTTGAAAAAAAAAAACACAAACTTTACAAAAACCATCTTGATTTATTTTTGAATATAAGTATACCTACCGACCATTCGTATAAGTTTAATCAACGATTTAATTTTAGTAATTATGCATTTATGTTAAACCGGTATATAAAATATAAATCCTAGATATTCAATCATGTGAGAGGCGTAATTTTAGGAGATAGCCAGACCCTCCTAGGTTCAAAAAAATGTTATTATTTTGTCTGCGACTGAATTAATGCTTTATACAATTAAACTAACTTCAGTACAAAAAATATTAAGAAATTAGATCCGAAATTACAAATCATAATTGACTTAGACTACTTAGATTTAGAATATTGCCCATATTTAATGATGAACTGGCAAAAAAAATTACTTCTACCTTTTTCGTCATAAATAAAAACATTTAACACATATTAGATTCTGAACGGAGTGATGGAATCTATAGATTTTACCAAAATGATTTTAACACACAATGATGTGTGGTTTTTTTGGGGGGGGGGGGTCTGAGGACACCTTTTTTGGTAGTAAAAATGCTTCAATTTTCTTAAACAGCAAATCTTCTGAAAGGAAAGTGAATGTAAATGGTACTTGGGCAAGTCAAAAATTCAACTTTTTCAGAAATTTTTAAAAGCGTCGAAAAAACCGATAAAAAAATTACGAAAAAACGAGAAATTTTATGCAAATTCTCGTTTTGACAAAATACATTTTTTTTAAATGCTCTAACTCAAAAACGAAAAATCGCAAACACTTGAAATGTTCACCAAATCTCTATAAAGGCATTTTCTGTACAACGTTAAGTTTTCAAAGTATTTTG